>UESW01004327.1:895782-950279 GCA_900491605.1 Calamus simplicifolius | reverse complement strand
CAGTTCCGCCGAGTCGGCCAAGGCCATCCTAGGCCAGCCCGACTCGGCCCTGGCGTCTCCTATCCCGCCGAGTTGGCCAAGGCCATCCCAGGCCGGCCCGACTCGGTCCCGGCGTCTCTGTCCCGCCGAGTCGGCCAAGGCCATCCCAGGCCGGCCCGACTCGGCCCCGACGTCTCTTGTCCCGCCGAGTCGGCCAGGCCATCCCAGGCCGGCCCGACTCGGCCCCGGCGTCTCCAAGTCCGCCGATTCGGCCCCGCCCCGGCACTGCCTTGCTAGCTGGATGGGCCCCGGTCATCTCAGGTCGATCCAGCTTGGCTCTGATAAGACGGAACCCCCGGTTCCCGCCAGATAAGCCCAGCGGTTCAAAAAAACACCTCTCTGACGTGCGCCACCCGACAACGTCAGACGTGCACCACCAACGCCCAGCTGCTGATGGGACGTAACCCACCAACCAGCCCAGATTCACGCAACGGCTCAGCAGACCTTCTGACTTCACGAAAACCCACGTGATGTGCCAGCGTCAACCCCTATAAAAGGGTAAGTTACGTCGAGAACCAGGTAAAGGCACATTTTACGCACTCGATGCCCTAACTCTCAGAGGAACTACCTGATCCTTCTGAGACCTCTCCCCTCAAGAGCTCTCTCGAGCTCCTTCTCTACTGTGACCTCTGTCACTAAACTTGGGCGTCGGAGGGTCCCACCGGAGAAGCCCTCTCTGGTCTTGGACTTCTTTGCAGAATCCGGTGAAGAAGAAGAGCTTCTGTTCCCACGTCCAGAAGGGTGATCGAGCGTCATCAAAATTATGTATTATGCGCAGAGAAGTGGAAGATTAATGGAGGCATATGGATGAATGGTAGGCTATTATATATGAGAGAGGAATGAGTGGGAGTGGTGGAGATAGGGACGTGATCGCTGGAAGCTGAGATCGAGAGACATGAGGTGGTGGACCGGGGGGTGCACGCGGGCCAATCAACGAAGAGGTTCAGATGTACCCCCTCAAAGTTTCATAATTCTTCTGCGTGAATCCCGTTGGTTAATTAGGGGCAGGTCCGAGGCATGCCTTGCGTAAGCGGGAGTAAATTATATTTGAAGTGGCAAATTCTGGAGAGAAGGAAAAATTAAGGATCCAATTTGTAATTTTATTCACGGAACCTTGGAGATGGCAATAATTGCATTGATGGGAATGGATTGGTGGTCAATTTGCGGGGCTGGGGTGGGGTGGGGAGGCTCTCCAATTATCGCTGAGCCAGGACAGGCCGTCCATCGTCCACTTGTGCGATCGGGCGTTCGGTGGTTATACTACAAGTTTCACGCGTGCGTCACAGGTGGATGATGGGCACGACATACCGAGAACTCTCCAGCGAGAGATTTATATGGAATAAGCTAGATTTAGACATTAGCGACGCAGGAATTGCTGTCACTTTCTAGACCAGAAACGTTTCATGGGCTCCCACAGCTTTTTTTTTTTCTTCTTTCTTTTTTGCTTTTTTCCTCTTCTCGCGTTGCGTGTTTTCATTTATAAAACGGGGATTAAACAGGCAAAAAGTTTGTTTGTCGGTAATTAGATTCTGTCGTCAGTCTGCAAGTGAATAGTAGACTTATATTTTAAAGCCAATAGAATTAGCTCAGTTGGGGAGAGTGAATAAAATCTATGAACCAAAGGTTGCAATAATGCAAGATCGATCAGGTCGGACATATAGATATGATTGATCAAGAAAATAGGTTCCATGACTTTGCAGAACTTCAATGAGAATATGGCGAGGAGAGAAAAAAAAAAAAAATATGATAACTCAAAGCTAAATGAAACAATTATTAATATTGATTATAAAAAAATGATTAAGTACAAATTAGTAATGGAATGGCCGACACATCACATCAGGGAATTAGGTGGACGAATATTTAAAGGCCTAGCATGTTTAATCTTATTGAATTTTCTCCAACACAAAATGAAAAATCACCGCACAGGAGAATCTTAGATTAGGGAAAGAAGACAGAATTCTTATGATGCTCATCATGGTTTATGGAATGTGAAAGCTTTGTCTATTTTGAGAAATCATATGTTAAAATGCGTAGGTTATGTGTGTTTAAATGAAACCTTTTTTCTTCCCTTCCTAATTAATGTAAAGATTGATGGTTGGTTTTAATAACAGCTCTCTTTTAGTGTTTACTTGTCCTGATAGCTTCTTCCTTGGTTATTATTAATTGATGGTTTTCTATCCTTCTTGGTAGTTGTTGATGGTAATCTTGTTCCTGTACTAATTATCAAAGAGCACAAATATGAAAAACCAGTGCTAAACAAAATTCCCTTCTTTTCAAGACTCCTCTTTCTAATGCATCATCCACTGCGCGCTGGCTGGGTTGTTTCTACAGCCATAACATTTCTGGGTGAGAAGTGCATGGACGTAGTTTTTGAAAGTTTTCAGAGTAATTATCTTCTTAGAAAAGTATTTGTACACCGCATCCGGTGCAGCAAATTCTACGTGGACTGTATCGCCCCTCCTTATTGATCCACATGGATCCTACATAGCTTGACGCAACGAAACAAGATAGAAGGAATACGATATTATATTTTGAGCATGACGTGCATTAATACCGCTTCTACGGTGTCTTCACGCATGGAAAAAAAAATTTTTACCCTTCGAGATTTTCCTTAGAAAAGATAAATTGCCTCTTCTTCTTCTTCTTCTAAAGGCAAACTGGCATCGTTTCTTCTTCTTCCGAGTATCATTTCTTCTTCTTCATCTGAGATAACTCTTATTTTTTCTAGACATCCTTGTTATAAAATAATGACATCCTAATTATAAAACGTTAAGGCAATGCTTTACGACATCCCTGCTAAAAAATTGGCTGAAAAAAACATTACGACACTCCAGTTTTACAATTAAGATACCCTATTTACAAACGTACGACACCCTTATGGAAAACATTGAGTCAAAGCGTTACGACATTGCACCCAAGGAGGAAATTGGTCTAAAAAAATTATAACATCATAGTTTTACTTTTAAGATACCCTAGTTACAAACTTATGATACCCTTACACAAAACGTTGAGGTAAAGCTCTACGACATCATACCCAAGAAGAAAATCAGCCAAAAAAATATTACGACATCCCAGTTTTATAATTAAGATACCCTAGTTATAAACGTACAATACTCTTACAGAAAATATTGAGGCAAAGCGTTATGACATCGCACCCAAGAAGAAAATCGATAGAAAAAACATCTCAGTTTTACAATTAAGACACCTTAGTTACAAACTTACGACATCCTTACGAAAAACGTTAAGTCAAAGCATTATGACATCGCACCCAAGGAGGAAATCTTTCAAAAAAAAAATTACGATACCCCAGTTTTACTCTTAAGATACCTTAGTTACAAACTTACGACACCCATACACAAAATATTGAGACAAAGCTCTACGACATCGCACCCAAAGAGAAAATCGGTCAAAAAACATTACGATACACCAGTTTTATAATTAAGATTTAGTTATAAACTTACGAAACTCTTACACAAAACATTGAGGCAAAGCTCTATGACATCGCACCCATGGAGGAAATTGGCTAAAAAAATATTACAACACCCCAGTTTTACAATTAAGATATCCTAGTTACAAATGACACTGTTACGAAAAACATTAAGGCAAAGCATTACGACATTGCATCCAAAGAGAAAATCGATCAAAAAATATTACGATACCCCACTTTTACTTTTAAGATACCTTAGTTACAAACTTACGACACCCTTACACAAAACTTTGAGGCAAAGCTCTATGACATCGCATCCAAGGAGAAAATTGATCAAAAAAATATTACGACCCATAGTTTTACAATTAAGACACCCTAGTTATAAACGTACGATATCCTTATAGAAAACGTTGAGGCAAATCATTACGACATCGCACCCAAGGAGGAAATCAGTTGAAAAAACATTACGACACCCCAGTTTTATAATTAAGATACCCTAGTTACAAATTTACAACACCCTTATGAAAAACGTTGAGTCAAAGTGTTACAACATTGCACTAAAGGAGAAATCGATCAAAAAAAATTACGACACCCCAATTTTACTCTTAAGACACTCTAGTTAGAAACTTACGACACCCTTATATAAAACATTGTAGCAAAGCTCTACGATCACACACCCAAGAAGGAAATCAGTTGAAAAAATATTACGATAACCCAGTTTTACTATTAAGATACTCTAATTACAAAGGTATGATACCCTTACGAAAAATATTAAGGCAAAGCGTTACGACATCGCACCCAATGAGAAAATCGTTTGAAAAAATATTATGAACCACAATTTTACTCTTAAGACATCCTAGCTACAAACTAATGATACTCTTACACAAAACATTGAGGCAAAGCTCTACGACATCGCACCCAAGGAGAAAATTGTTCGAAAAAATATTACGACACCCCAGTTTTACAATTAATACACCCTATTTACAAACGTACGATACCCTTACGAAAAACGTTGAGGCAAAGCATTACGACATCACACCCAAGGAGGAAATCAGCCAAAAAAATATTACAACACTCAAGTTTTATAATTAAGACACCCTAGTTACAAACTTACGATACCCTTACGAAAAATATTGAGTCAAAGCATTACAACATCGCACCCAAAGAGAAAATTGATCAAAAAAAATTATGATACCCCAGTTTTACTCTTAAGACACCCTAGTTACAAACTTATGACATCCTTATACAAAACGTTGAGGCAAAGCTCTACGAGATTGTATCCAAGAAGAAAATCGATCGAAAAAATATTACAGCACCCCAGTTTTATAATTAAGACACCGTAGTTACAAACGTACGACATTCTTACAGAAAATTGAGGCAAAACATTACGACATCGCACCCAAGGGAAATCGATCAAAAAAATATTACGACATCCCAGTTTTACAATTAAGATGCTCTAGTTGCAAACATTGAGTCAAAGTGTTATGATATATTGCACCCAAGAAAAAAATTGATCGAAAATAAAATTATGAGACCCCAATTTTACTCTTAAGACATCCTAGTTACAAACTTATGACACCCTTACACAAAATATTGAGGCAAAGCTCTACGACACACATCCAAGAAGAAAATCGATCGAAAAAGCATTACAATACCCTAATTTTATAATTAAGATACCCTAGTTACAACTTATGACACCCTTACACAAACCATTAAGGCAAAGCTTTATGACATCGCACCCAAGGAGGAAATCGATCGAAAAACATTACGATACCCCTATTTTACAATTAAGATATCCTAGGTTCAAACGTACGACACCCTTACGAAAAACACTGAGGCAAAGCGTTACAACATCACACCCAAGAAGAAAATCAGTCAAAAAATATTATAATACCCCAGTTTTACTCTTAAGATACCCTTGTTACAAACTTACAATATTCTTACACAAAATGTTAAGGCAAAGCTCTACAATATCGCACCCAAGGAGAAAAATCGATCGTAAAAACATTATGATACCTTAGTCATAATATTACGATACCATAGTTATAAAATTATGATATCCTAGAATATATCTAAAATAGGCCAAAAAATTTTATAAGCACTCTAGTTATAAAACTAGGACATCCTAGTTAGAAATCTATGACACTCATTCAGAAAACATGGGCTGCACATGGATGGAACGATATGGGATAAGAGAGTGTATGGTTGCGGTTCATAATCATGATCCCATCGCTTATGCCATCTCTTCACACATGGAAAAGGTAATTTTTGTCCTCTTATCTTCGAAAAGGATAATTTTAAATTTTTCTGTAGTTGCTTCTTTCATTCAGAAGGTGCACCAGTGTCGTTTCTCTTCATCTGAAAGCGAGATAAATAACCTCTGAACCCTAGAGTTCCTTTCATTATTTTTACCTGTGCTTTTTCTTTTCTTTTTGGTGGTCGAGTAGTCACTAGCGTTCTAGTGTTCCTCCACTATTTTTTCATTTCCTTCCATGGAGAAAAGTGGTTTTATGTGTCAACGAATACCACAAACATAAAATCAGAAAGAAGCAGAGTAATGGTTCTTTATTTAAAAGAGGATAACGCTCCTTTAAGTGCCATTCCAAAAGAAGCTATAGAACCAGAAATAGGTGAACAATACGATGACTCTTAGTTCATATATTATGACACCTTTTTAAAATATTATATCACCCTGCACATATTTAAGCCCAAAACAGTTCCATGACTCCCTAATTGGATATTATGACGCCTTTGCTTAAATATTATACACCCTACACAAATTTTTTTCATAATTTGATAATATTTTTCTCCTATGTTTTAGGTAACTTTGGAATTATTTCACTCCCTGCTGTGAAGGCTTCACAGTTCCATGACTCCCTAATTTGGATATTATGACGCCTTTGCTTAAATATTATACACCCTACACAATTTTTTTTCATAATTTGATAATTTTTTTCTCCTATGTTTTAGGTAACTTTGGAATTATTTCACTCCCTGTTGTGAAGGCTTCACAGTTGTTTAAACACTATTGCAAGCTGGTATTGTATGTTCAGAACATGTGAAAGATACACTTTAAAAATAATTCGAAAGACCCCATTTGGTGCCTTTGTCAACATGTAGTCGTTCTCAGTCGATGGGTGACTGCTTGTAGATATATAAGATACAACAATGAAGAGGTGACGAGTTAATTTTTTATGGCAAGATGGTCACATTTAGTGCCAACGAAGTCGCACTGAATTTAGGTCTTTCATCCTATGGAAAGAAGATCGACACGTCGAACCCAATGTATAAGGGAAGGTTATATAGAAGATTTGGTCAGGCATTAGATCTTCGCCTTAAGGGGCTGAAGGAGTTAATAAATGAACTTCAATCATCTAAAATACAAAGAATATTGAGAATACTATTAAACTTTGGATCGCTTACATGTTTGTAATATTTTTGGCTCCAAAGTCTAATCGGACATGTCCATGATATCTCATTCGGTATTTGGATGATTTAACTCAACTGAAAGAAATCAACTGGGCTTTCGCAATCAAGGAGTTGATTGTTCTGGGTCTTCTAGAGGTTAATACTTACTTGTGATCCAAGGAGCTAGTCCAAGCAAAGAGAGAGGACAAGGTTAAGAGGCAGCTTACCCTATTCGGATGCTCAGCTACGCTAATTGTAAGGATCATTCATATGAAGAAAGAGTGTAATTATCTTTATTTTAAATCTTTATATTTTTAAAGCATAAAATTTTTATGTACAGGCATGGTTCCTCAAGCATACATCAATAAGAGTTGGTGGGCCAGATCCCGTCAGATATGGATGGCCGTAGCAGAGTTGGTAGGCTAGGTCCTATCAGATATGGGTGGCCATAGTAGAATTGGTAGGTGCCGCTTGATTTAGACGGCTGTTGTAAGTTTGCAGGGCATGGCTGGTCGTTACAATGTTTGCCAGATATGTCCCCCATGTTGCACGTCTGTTATCTTGTTCTGAATCATGGGGAGACGTGTGGACAGTGATAAGTGATGAAGTGGTGGAGCTAGGCATGTGGGCCCCATCAAATCTAAGCGACCATCAGATTTGTCTTTCACATTGCATTTTCATTGAGATCTTGGATCGTGAGAGATTATGTGGGCAGTCTGCATGGCTGGCTGAGTAGTACAAACTGTACTATAAGGGATCCTACTAGGGAGGTCGACTGGAGGCACAGCTCGAGTGGCCAAATCGGGTCTCACCTAAGTGGCCGAGTCGGGTCTCACTCGAGAGGCTGGCTAGGGGTGTAACCCGGGTGGCCGATTGGAGGTCCTGCCCGGATAGCCAACTGAGGTTTTACCTGGGTGGCCAGTTGGAGTTATTCTGAAAGTGTAATCTCCACCGTCGATTGGGTGTGGCTCCATCAACTCCATCACTTTCCAATTCTGATAGAGATGGTGAGCTGAGTAGGGATGGTCGAGTAGAGATGGCCGAGCCAAATAACCGAATAGAGATGGCCGAGCCAGAAGGAGATGATTGAGCCGAGTGGAGATGGCCGACCTGAATGACCGAGTAGAGATGGTTGAGCCGAGTGGAGATGTCCGACCCAGATGATCGAGTAGAGATGGCCAAGATGGATGGTCGAGCAGAGATGGCCGAGCGAGTGGCTGAGCAAAGATGGCCAAGCCGAGTGGAGATGGCCGATCCGGATGACCGAGCAGAGATGTTCGACCCGGATGGAGATGGCCAATCCGGATAGCCAAGCCGAATGGCCGAGTAGAGATGGCCGAGTAGAAATGGCCGACCTGGGTGATCGAGTAGAAATGGTCGTAACAGATGACCAAGTAGAGATGGACGAGCCAAGTGAAGTTGGCCAACCTGTAAAACCGAGTAGGGATGGCCGAGTCGGATAGCCAAGCAGAGACGGCCGAACCGGATGGCGAAGCAGAGATAGCCGATCCGAATGGTCGAGTAGAAGAGGCTGAGTAGGAAAGGTCGACTCCGATGACCGAGTAGAAGAGGCCAACTCCGATGATCAAGTAAAAATGATCAAATAAAAATGGCCGAGTAGAGATGAATGACCGGAATGAAATCACTGTTGCCCATAAGGCCTATTATCTCATCAAGTGCCATGTAAGCAATGTTATAATTAGCGTTGCAGAGTACTTGCACTTGCGCACATATGATACTCGAGTTTCAGAAGTTTAAACCCTTCACTCTTTGGACCTATTTGGACTTTTTTGGGAGAAGACCGTATCAACGCAAGGCACCTCTTGGATAACCTTATTCTCTCCGCTCTTTATTTTAGAGCACGATTTGAGGCTGCCAATGTTGAAAGAAAATGATCTCGAAAAAGTGATTATAACCTTCCAGGATTAGAAGCTAAAATCCCTTGGCAAGAAAGATTCATTTCGCCATTGCTTGATTGAGCCTTGCACAACCAACGAGAGTCGAGAACTGATAAAGCTATATTCTAAACCCGAATTGCATTACTTGTCTTGGCCATCAAATCTACTGTCTTGGGGCTTGTGTTGGGAATTGTATCCTAAAGCCAATCATTTGATGATTGTGCTGATGTTAAATTGTATATAAATGATATATTAATAAAAGTTATTTGGTAGTTTATTCATTATAAGAACATCTTCTTAATACTCCTGAAAGTAATGAAGCCCTTAGGATCTTCCTCACGATAAATGAGGATTTATCTTAGAAGGTCCTTAAAAGAGTTTCGACCAAATGATATACTATGATAGGGCCATAGTACTATCAATTATAGGACGTTGTATATCATATTTGTTGGTTATCCTCTTAACCAAGGAGTGTAGAGACACTGGTATGACATACAGGTGAAAGTGTAGGAGTATATTTCACCGAACGTGACTCATTTCCGATACTCTGCTGTCAAGAGTTAATCCGAGAAGATATAGGTATAAGTATCCTTCAGACCTGAAGATCACAACCAGTGGCTTACAAGCAACTCATTGTACTTAGGTACCAGACTACCTGGATTTCTAATCTAGCTACGAAAGGTTTACTGGGTGTAGTCAAGTACTTGTGGTAGTCAGTTGTGGATCAAGATGGAATTTGACCTATCCCATTAAAAGGAAAATGCTTGTGTTTCAATTTAGCAAGACCTTGGCCAAGGCACTTCATGTGAAAGTCACATGATCACTAAAGTTGAAATCACTTTATGGATTTGCTATTTAGAGTTGACAGGCTCTTAAGCCATCCTTAGCATTTGTGGTCAAGAGGATGAATTATATGATAACTGTTTCTTAGGATTCTTGGAGTTTGCTCGGCAACTCTTTGACCTATCCGGACGTCGGGTTCCATTGCTAGATGGGCACATCGATTAGTATAGAAAGTTGTTTCTATGCTACCGGCTTAGGTTCGAACCTAAAGAGTCACACGCATAGAAGTTTCCTAGGATGATCTATTTGCTGATCAACGATTGAGAATCGTATATGATTTAATTAATCAATTTGATTGATTGAATTATCTCAATTGGGTTAAGTACAATTGAATAAGATTCAATTTGGTTTAAGTCTCTTAGAAGGACAAGTCAATTTCAAATATTGATTTGAAATTAGACTTGATTTGAATTTAAATAGATTCAGGACTAGCCAAATTTGATTTGGGCTTGGACCATGATCTATGTGGGTTAAGTCAAATAAATTCAGATCAGAACCCAAACCTCTCGAATATGGATCTCATATGATGAGATGGCTAAAATCTCATCTCATGAGATAGAATTTAATGCATGACGTTTATTTACTGAACGTCGTCTCTTGGTTTTCTCCGAACGACGGAACTAAACCAAACGCCGCGACTCCATGGTTTTCTCCGAACGTTGGAATTAAACCAAGCACCGCACCTTCGACGTCTCTTCGCTTTTGCCAAACGATGGATTCTTAAATGTCAGATTTAAATATCAAAGCTAAATCTAGACTATAAATAGAGGGCATTCCCTCACCAGAGAACACAGAACAAAAAATAGAACAACAATACACGATTTGTCGTGGATTGTAATTCTAAATTATCGTGGATTGTAATTCTAAAATGTTAGAATAGAAAATCCTGATGATTCTAGTGTTAGCGGAAGCCTGGTGGATCTTGGAGGAAGATTCAAGTGAGAGGATTCAAGATTAGCAAAGCTATTTTTTCGCGAGCTAGCACTCCCGAAAATCTGATCATTTGGGGCTTCGCGTGGATGATACTAGAGGCCGGATGATTGAACGGCTGTAGAGCGATAAGGATTTACCTACTGTTCTTAAGGTAAGTGATTTGATCCTTAGATCTTAAGGCAGGCTTCAAGATAATAGTGTGACTAGTCATCTTGAAGATCAAGATATGATCTTGATATTTTTTTTTATATGCATATTTTAGATCAAACGACCCTGAATATATAGGCAAAGATATGATCTTGATGCATATTAGATAGATTAATATGTAATCTTTTAATTTCCGCAATGATAATAGTTATCAATTTTTAAAAATATGCATGCCTCAGAGACTATTTCTCCCTACAAATGGTATCAGAGCCATGGTTTCGTTAATGATCTAATTTATTGCATGTAAATTAATATTCTCATTAATTATGTAATTATGGCTAAAACTTATCACAAGGCCATATGGTCACAACGTGGATTGAAAATCCGAATTACCCATTCAATGAGGTATTCTGTGACATATTGCCGTGCGATTGTTTTAGCGTTGATGCTTTGTTAAAGAAAATTTAAATTGTGCTTTGGCATCAAAATATAGATTACACACACTCTCAAAAGATATTTTATTTGATACATATTGATGTTGTATAAAACCATAATATTTACATGTTTAGTATAAAACATAGATATGATATATGATGGCATGTCTATGTTATAAAACATACAAATATTTATGAGAGTTTTATTTGAATGTCAAATATTAGTTCATAATTTTTTTAGATATGATCTAAATATAGGAATTATGAGTAGTAACATTATGCTTGATTGAAATATATGACATGTTAACATGAAATATATTAAATCATTTGGGTTAGCTAAATCGGGTCCATAAAGGGTTAGACTATAAGGTTTAAATCAACTGGACTAAAAGAGTATTTGTTCAAATCTAATTAGATTAGGTTAAGAATGCTCTAAATCAAACAATAGTTGTAGTTGATCAAGTCCTTCTCTTTGATTAAACCAAATGGAAGTAGATTAGGCTCCGTGGTTGAGCATGAATCTATTAGATGGTCAAATCAGAATTGGTTAACCATATAATGTCAAGGTGGGATGGCAAGTTGCTCTAGGATCAACGATCGAATGGTTTTTAATTGGGAGCTACTCGTATTGATGCGTCTTTAACGAGTTAATGGCATATCCCTCCCATCGATCTCTCTCACCTGGTCATTGTAGTGAACCATTTATGATTCAGATCATTTACCTGATTCGGGTTGATCCATGCCTGTAAGGATATCAGTATGACTGATTTAGGTGCCACTTAACCTGACTTAATCTTGTTTCATTCTACCGATTTCATAGATTCAGTGAGAGAACTTGATTAGTCAATTTATCTTCATATTATTAAAATCCTCTAAAATTATTAGGTCCTTAAAATGAAATAGTTATATGATAACTAGATCATAGCCTCCCATTAAGGTGGGTGATAATGAGTCCGATGTCTTGATAATCATTGGAGGCACTCCATGCCTGGTGCTTGTCAACCATCAGAATTATCATTCATTATATGATAAGTCAGCGTAACTATTAAATAAATAGTCAGGTGAGCCAAGCTTCACTCGGGCTTGGTTGTCTATTGATAGGTTACACTGATTATATCATTTAATGGTTGGACCTAACCAGAACCTTCAGTGGAGGCACTTCATGCCTGCTGAAGAGGTACATGGGGCAAAACTGAATACTAAGAATTATTTGGGGAAACAATTGGTTTTGAACCTACTCTTAGATGCATATGGGTTAGCCAAGCTTCACTTGGGCCTGTATGTAGTTTATGTAGATCTTAGTGCTCGCTAAAGAATTAAGAATAATTCTTCGAATTGGGGTGTAGAGGCTGTCAATTTGAACAAAATAGTGGAAGAATCTTTAGACTAAAGTCCAAGTCTTTAGACTGAATCAATTTATATACTAATAAACTTTAGTTTTTCCTTATGCAGAACATGGCCACTAATTTATCATTAAGGTCCCTATTGGATAGTGACAAATTGAATGGTTCCAATTTCAATAGCTGGTTCAGAAAACTTAAGATCGTCCTTGAGCATGAGAGGATTCTATATATTCTAAATAATCCTGCACCAAAGATACCTGATGCAAACACCCAAGTTCTGAGAGAGACACTTATCAGAAGTGGCTCAATGATAGAACTAGCGTGCGTTGTATCATGTTAGCAGCAATAAACGATGAATTCGGTCGCCGGTTCGAGAATGCTCAGCCAGAAGAAATCATTCAAGCGTTGAATGAATCTTTCGACACACCCGATGATGTTGAAAGGCACAAGACTAGTTGTGCTATTTTCAATGCTCGAATGAGAGATGGATCTCCTGTCACTGATCATATTGTACATGATCGAGAAGATAGAACTCCTAAGCAAGCTCGGCTTTCCCTTACATGAGCAGTTGGGAAAAGATGCGATCCTGAATTCCTTGCCTCCATCCTTCCGACCTTTCCTTACTCATTTTCGAATGACAAAGCCTACAGTCAACTACCACGGTTTGTTGGGGTTGTTACAGAACTTTGAGAAGGATAACCAGCTCTCTAAGGGTTTGGTTAATGTGGTTGAAGGATCTAAGATAGGGCATAAACCCTTTGGGAAGGGGAAGAAGAAAAAGAATAATAAAAGGGTGCAACATGCTAGGACATCTATAAGGGGTCAGATGCAGAAGAAAAAGTTGATAAAAGTCAAGCTGAATGCTTTCACTGCAAGATGCAAGGGCACTGGAAGAGGAACTGTCCTCTTTACATTGCCACACTTGATCCAAACAGGCCAAAGAAGAAAAAGGAGCAAGATGTTGCTCAACAAGGTATTTATATGATAACACCTTGTAATTTTTCTATATATGATAATCAGACCTGGGTATTGGATACCGGGAGTCCTTTTAACATTTGCAATTCATTGCAGGGACTACAGGTCACCAGAAGATTTGAGGACAATGAAATATTCCTAATGTCGGCGATGGAATATTAGTTCCAGTACTGGCATTAGGAGTTCTTGAAATAGTTTTCAATAGAAATGTCATTATACTAAATGATTGTCATTTTTGCCCAACGTTCTTATTGAACGTAATTTCTGTAGGCCTTCTGGCCAAAAAATAATTATGAAATTTCAATAAAGGATGTTACTTTGAATATCATTATGAATGGAGTCACTGTAATGACTGGGCATTTATCTAATGGCATTTATATATTATCATAGCCTGTGAATGTAGTGTACCAATCAAGTAAGAGCCCTAGAACAACTGATGTCACAGATATTTATCTTTGGCACCATCAGCTGGGTCATATCAACAAGAACAGATTAAACATGTTAACTCAGGAGGGCATCCTTCGAGTTGATGATTGTGAATCATTAACTACATGTGAATCATGTCTTCTTGGTAAAATGACCAAGTCATCTTTTACTGGAAAAGGTGAAAAAGCCAAAGAGCTATTGGGTCTAGTACATACTGATGTATGTGGACCAATGAGCACTTATGCCAAAGGTGGATACTACTACTTCATTACTTTTACAGATGACCTTTCTAGGTTCGGTTATGTCTATCTTATGTGATATAAATCTGAATCGTTTGAAATGTTCAAACATATCATAAAGAAGTAGAAAAACAAACAGGAAAATGTATTATGACCCTTCGATCAGATCGAGGAGGCGAATACCTTTCCAATGAATTTGTGACATATTTAAAGGAGAATGGGATTCTCTCCCAATGGACTCCTCTTGGAACACCGCAACATAACGGTGTGTCGGAAAGAAGGAATCGAACTCTGTTAGACATGGTTCGGTCCATGATGAGTTTTGCAAGCTTGCCAATATCATTTTGGGGATACGCATTAGAATCAGCTTGTCATATTCTTAATAAGGTTCCAAGTAAGTCTATTTCTAAAACTCCACATGAGATGTGGTATGAACATAAACCGGTTATTACCTAACTAAGAGTCTGGGGGTGTCCGGCTTATGTGAAATGTACAAAATCAGACAAACTTGAACCCAAATCTGACAAATGTTTTTTCATCGGCTATCCGAAAGAAATAAAAGGATATTACTTCTACAATACTGAAGAACAAAAGTTGTTCATTAGTAATAGAGCAGTTTCTCTTGAAAAGGAGTTCCTTAGTGAAGGAACAAATAGCTCTAATGTTGAACTTGAGGAAGTTCATCAAGTAGAAGGAAAACACAAACCAGTGAACCCCTAGAATCTGAGTTGATTAGATCAAACTCAAACCCATTTTAGATGCACCATTAAGGCGATCTGGTAGAGTACCACATCAACCAGATAGATACTTGGGTTTCTTGGTCCAGAACGATGATCCTGTTGAACTCGATGAGAACAACGAGGATCCGATCACCTATATGGATGCTATGCAAAGGACTGACTCTAATAAATGGCTCGATGCCATGAAATCCGAACTTGATTCCATGAAGGACAATAATGTATGGACATTAGTTGACCCACCCGAAGGGATAAAAACCCATAGGGTGTAAATGGGTTTTCAAGAGGAAAAGAGGCGCAGACGGAAAGGTAGAGACCTATAAAGCACGTCTGATTGCCAAGGGGTATCGTCAACGTTATGGTATTGACTATGATGAAACGTTTTCTCCTGTGGCAATGCTGAAATCCATTCGGATTATGCTAGCTATAGCAGCACACTTCGATTATGAGATTTGGTAGATGGATGTTAAAATCGCTTTTCTAAATGGTAATTTAGAAGAACAGGTGTATATGATACAGCCTAAAGGTTTATATCTGAAGACAAGTCTAAAGTGTGCAGGCTATAGAAGTCTATTTATGGACTTAAGCAAGCATCAAGGAGTTGGAACATACGATTTGATAAAGTGATCAAATCTTATGGCTTTATTAAGAATAAAGAAGAACCTTGCATTTATAAATGGGCTAACGATTCTATTATTGTATTTCTTGTATTATATGTGGATAATATTCTCTTAATCGGGAATGATATCCCTGCATTACAAGGAATAAAGACATGGTTATCATCACAATTCTCTATGAAAGATCTGAAAGAAGCATCATACATCCTAGGGATGAAGATCTATAGAGATAGATCTAAGAGGATGCTAGGTTTATCCCAATCTACGTACATTGACACAGTGCTAAAGAGGTTTAGCATGGAGAATTCCAAGAAAGGCTATCTTCCGATAGGCCATGGAATTCATCTTTCTAAGAAGGATTGTCTGACAACTCCTAATGAAAGAGAACGTATGAGTCAAATTCCATATGCTTCGGCAGTAGGATCGATTATGTACACCATGACATGTACAAGACCAGATGTGGCATACTCACAAGGAGTAGTGAGTAGATAACAATCTGATCCAGGAGAAAAACATTGGCAAGTTGTTAAGACAATCCTTAAGTATTTGAGAAATACTAAGGACCAGTGGTTAGTCTATGGAGAGTCTGATTTGAAACTTGTTGGATATACTGATTCCAGTTTTCAATCAGATCATGATGATAGCAAAAGTGTATCGGGTTTCGTGTTTATCCTAAATGGTGGAGCTGTTTGCTGGAAAAGTTCCAAGCAACATACAGTAGCAGATTCGGTGTGCGAGGCAGAGTACATCGCTGCATCAGATGCTGCGAAAGAAGCTGTGTGGCTGCGAAAGTTCATCTCCGAGCTTGGAGTACACCTTCCATAGATGAACCAGTCCTGTTATACAGTGACAGCACTGGTGTCATAGCTCAAGCAAAGGAACCACGAGCACATCAGCGCACCAAGAACATACTGTGCCGGTTTCATCTTATTCGAGAGATAGTAGACCGAGGTGACATAAATCTTCAGAAGATTGATGGAAAGGAAAACCTAGGTGACCCATTTACTAAAGCACTCAGCATCAAGGAGTTTGACAACTATAAGTTGAAGATGGGTATTAGATACTATTGCGCCCTATCGAACTGCAATTCTCATCTTGCTCCGCCGCCACCATGGTAAAGAGAGAGATGAGGCCCAGTAATGATACGGCTGCGATGGCATAAAAGACTAACCTCGAGGACCTCGTTGGAGGTATGGTAGAAGAAGCGGTAACGGTGGAGTCAACACATTCGTTGACTTGCGGTGGTGACGGAAGATAGGAAGAAGGGATTAAGATGGGGGATTCGAGATCTTGACGTCCATGGATATGGAAGGATGAAGAAGGGAAGGAACGGTTCTAAATTTAGACATAGTCACATTATCAAATTGATGGGGCCAGTTGATCCCATAAAAAATAAAATTTTTTGGACGGCCCCGAAGGTCGATAGACTTCAGCGTCGGCCACCAACGTTGGCCGCCAGCGTTGGCCGCGCGCCGGCCGCCAGCGTCGGCCTCCAGTGACGGCATCCAGCAACGACCGCCAGCGTCAGCCTCCAGCACTGGCCAAAGGCCGATAGACTCCAGCACCGGCCGCCAGCGTCGGCCTCCAGCGTCGGCCTCCAGCAACAGCCTCTAGCGCCAGCCCCCAGCGCTGGCCAAAGGCCGACAGCCTCCTGCGCCAGCCGCCAGCCGCCAAGCGGCCTCCAGCGACGGCCTCCAGCACCAGCTTCCAGCGCTGGCCAAAGGCCGATAGACTCCAGCGCTGGCCAAAGGCCGATAGGCTCCTGCGTCGGCCTCCAGTCGGCCTCCAGCGTCGTCTCCAGCACCGGCCTCCAAGGCCGGCACATCAAAGGCCGACACCTGCCAAGACTGGCCTCTCCAAGCTAGCAGTCCTCGGCACATTCCCAGCCGGCCACGGCATGTCCAAGCTAGCCGGCCCCGGCACATTCCAAGACGGCCCCGGCGTCTCCAAGCCAGGCGGCCCCGGCACATTCCTAGCTGGCCCCGGCATCTCCAGTCCCGCCGAATCGGCCAAGGCCATCCCCGGCCGGCCAACTCGGCCTCGGCGTCCCCTGTCCCGCCGAGTCGGCCAAGGCCTCCCGGCCGGCCCGACTGGGCCCCATCGTCCCCAGTCCCGCCGAGTCCCAAGGCCATCCCTGGCCGGCCCAACTCGGCCCTGGCATCTCCAGTCCCGCCGAGTCAGCCAAGGCATCCCTGGCCGGCCCGACTCAGCCCCGGCATCCCCTGTCCCGCCGAGTCGGCCAAGGCCATCCCCGGCCGGCCCGACTCGGCCCCGGCGTCTCCAGTCCCACCGAGTCGGCCAAGGCCGTCCCCGCCGGCCCGACTCGGCCCGGCATCTCCAGTCCGCCGAGTCGGCCAAGGCCATCCCTGGCCGGCCCGACTCGGCCCCGGCGTCCCCCCGCCGAGTTGGCCAAGGGTCCCCGGCCAGCCCGACTCGCCCCGGCGTCTCCAGTCCCGTCGAGTCGGCCAAGGCCATCCCTGGCCGGCCCGACTAGGCCCCGGCATCCCCTGTCCCCCGAGTCGCCAAGGCCATCCCCGGTCGGCCGACTCGGCCCCGAGTCCGCCGAGTCGGCCAAGGCCATCCCCCGGCCCGACTCGCCCCATCGTCTCCAAGTCCCGATTCGGCCCCGCCCCGGCACTGCCTTGCCGGCTGGATGGGCCCCGGCCATCTCAGGTCGACCCAGCTCGGCCCTGACAAGACGGGACCCCCGGTTCCCGCCAGATCAGCCCCAGCGGTTCAAAAAACCACCTCTCTGACGCGCGCCACCCGACAACAGACGCGCGACGTGCGCCCCAACAGCCCAGCTGCTGATGGACGTAACCCACCAACCAGCCCAGATTCACGCAACGGCTCAGCAGACCTTCTGACTTCACGAAAACCCACGTGATGTGCCAGCGTCAACCCCTATAAAAGGGTAAATTACGTCGAAACCAGGTAACGCACATTTTACACACTCGATGCCCTAACTCTCAAGGAACTACCTGATCCTTCTGAGACCTCTCCCTCCTCAAGAGCTCTCTCGAGCTCCTTCTCTACTGTGACCTCTGTCACTAACTTGGGCGTCGGAGGGTCCCACCGGAGAACCCTCTCCGGTCTTGGGACTTCTTTGCAGGCAAC
Organism: Calamus simplicifolius; assembly: GCA_900491605.1. Taxonomy (NCBI): domain Eukaryota; kingdom Viridiplantae; phylum Streptophyta; class Magnoliopsida; order Arecales; family Arecaceae; genus Calamus; species Calamus simplicifolius. Next base: position 931,696 of record UESW01004327.1, on the reverse strand, counting down.
CCGGTGAAGAAGAAGAGCCTCCGTTCCCGACGTCCAGGAGGGGTGATCGAGCGTCATCAGATTGGCGCGCCAGGAAGGGGGGGGTGCATAAGAAAAAAGTAGCGAACGTCTTCCCTGAGCTACACCTTCCATCCCCTCTCTTCTCCTAGAAGCCATGGTGGTGACACGAGCCCAGGACGCCTCCGTCAGCTGCCCGGCGGGGCTCCCCCCGCCAACTAGACAGCAGGAGGCCAATCCCCCTGCTACCAGCCCTCCGGTTGCCGGCCCGCCGCCGGACGCCGCCCTCCAAACAGCGGAGCGGCTGGCAACCCTCTCCCAGCAAGTTCAGAATCTCACTGCCATGGTCCACGGACTCCAGCAGCAGCAGTCCGTGGCCACCCAGCACCAGACTGCTCCCCCCGCCAGCCAGCAGTCGGCGAGGGGAGGCTCCCCCGCGGGGGACCGGCCGACGTCAAGCTTCCCCCAGGAAGCCTCGCCGCGAGCCCTCCAAGCGGCCACGGTCCCCTGGCCACGGCCCCAGCGAGCTTCCTCCCAAGCCACATCATCACGAGGAACCCAGGCGGAAGTCCCGACTTCCGTCTCCATCTTCTGCTTCCTCTTCTTCTTCTTCCTCCGAGCCATCCCGGAGGGCTCCGACGATCAACCGCCAGGCGGAGGAACGCCTGGAGGAGTACAACCGGCGCCTCGACGAGCTCGCCAGGAAGATAAACCACCAGCCGGAGGAAGAGTTTGACACTCGTCCTCCTTACACCCGCCGCATACTGGAGGAACCGGTTCCCTCCAGGTTCCGCTTCCCCCAGGTGGACCCGTACGATGGTACGACCGACCCCCTCGACCACCTCGAGAGCTACAAGGCCATGATGCAAGTCCAGGGCGCCTCAGACGCCCTTCTCTGCAAGGCCTTCCCTGCAACCTTGCGGAAGGCCGCCCGTGCGTGGCATTCACGCCTGTCCCCCCACAGCATAGACTCCTTCCGGGAGCTGGAGAGGGCATTCCTGGCCCACTTTGACGCCTGCCGCCGGATCCCAAGGGTGGCGGACAGCCTCTTCTCCGTCCGCCAGAAGGAAGGAGAGTCCCTGCGGGACTTTGTGTCCCGATTCAAAACCGCCGCCCTCGAGGTCTACCATCTCGATGATGCGGTGGCCACCCTGGCGCTGAAGCGGGGACTCCTTCCGTCCCGCTTCACCTTCTCCTTGGACAAGAAGCCCCCGAGCTCTTACTCCGACCTCCTCCTCCGGGCCCAGAAGTACATCCGGGCAGATGAAGCCGACCTCACTCGCCGGGAGTCTTCGAAGGGCTCCAGCCACAAATCCGCTCGCCCTGAGCCGAGCGGACCTCCTCGACATCGCCGATCCGACCCACCTCGCCGGTCCGACAACAGGCGCCGAAGCCCTGTCCCCGACGAGGGTAAGCTCACTCCTCTCCTTGCCCCTCGATCCCACATCCTGATGGAGATCGAGGGCGAGCCCTACCTTCAACGTCCTCCCCCCATGAAGAAGGGTGTATCCCGCGACAGAAGCCGCTACTGTCGATTCCACCGGGACTACGGCCACGACACCGACAGCTGCTACAGTTTGAAACGGGCCATCGAGGAGCTCATCCAATGGGGCTACCTCGGCAAGTACATCCAGAAGACACCACAGCCGCTGCCGGCCATCATGGGGCCTCCACCAGCTCAAGCCGCCGTCGACAACACCCCCACAGCGGACTGTCGGGATGGTGTCCTGGGGGTCAGCCTCTGCGTCCAAGCGGCCGAGGGGGAGGATGCTCCAAATAATGTAATGCCCCGGGGGGAGACTGCTGTAATGGAAATGTAAACAATGAAGGCGTAGTCGTCGCTATGACGATCGCCAAACACCCTGTAAAAAGGATTTAGTTGATAGTGGCAGCTCAGCTGACATCCTTACTTACGACGCCTTTGTTCGGATGGGTTTATCTGTTGACTCCCTTCAGCCCGTGGCGACCCCGCTAGTCGGATTCACTGGAGATTCTGTGAGGGTCGAGGGCGAAATATCCTTGCCTGTGACGGCCGGAACCCCGCCATGCCAAAGCACCGTGATCATGAAATTCCTAGTCGTGAGGGTCCCTTTGGCATACAACGCCATTCTTGGGCGTCCCGGCCTGAATCTTTTGGATGCGGTTATCTCCACCCGACGTCTACTGGTGCAGTTCCCCACCAGCGAGGGAGTTGGAGAAATGCGCGGGGAGATAAGCCCGGTCTTACCTTGCTATCATGCGGCGTCAAGCCCTTTGGAGGCCGACCCGGCCCTGGAAGCGTCCGACCCTAGAGATTCCGCCAAAGGAGGGGAGCCCGCCGAGCACCTCCTGACTTTCCCCTCAACGATGACCCAGCAAGGACCGTCCGTGTGGGCGGACTCCTTCCCCTGGAAGACCGGGAGCGCCTCTTAGCTTTCCTGCGGGCTAACTCGGACGTATTCGCCTGGTCAGCGTCTGACATGCCCGGCATCCCTCCGGAGGTCATCACCCACAAGCTCAACATCGACCCGCGCCACCGTCCAATCCGTCAAAAGAAGAGGAGCTTTGCCCCGACCGACAAAGGGCGATTGATGAAGAAGTCAACAAGCTGATCAGCGCCGGCCACATCCGGGAGGCGCACTACCCAAGCTGGCTGGCCAACGTAGTCATGGTGCGCAAGGCAAACGGGAGCTGGAGGATATGTATAGACTTCACCGACCTCAACAAGGCGTGCCCAAAAGACAGCTTTCCCTTGCCAAGAATTGACCAGCTGGTCGATTCCACCTCTGGTCACGAGCTTCTCAGCTTCATGGACGCCTTCTCCGGATATAATCAGATAAGGATGGACCCCGGCGACGAGGAGCACACCTCCTTCGTGACAGAGAAAGGCATTTACTGTTACAAGGTGATGCCTTTCGGCCTCAAGAATGCGGGAGCGACCTATCAAAGGCTGATGAACAAGGTGTTCCAGGACCAGCTCGGCCGGAACATGGAAGTCTATGTGGACGACATGCTGACGAAGAGCACCCGTGCCGCCGACCACATCTCTGACCTGGAAGAAACTTTTAACAACCTCCGTCGCTTCCAAGTCAAGCTGAACCCTAAGAAGTGCGCTTTTGGGGTCACGGCAGGTAAATTTCTGGGCTTTATGGTGACCCAGCGCGGAATCGAGGCGAACCCAGAGAAGATCAGTGCCATACTTGACATGAGGCCGCCGTCCAACAAGAAGGAAGTGCAACGGCTAACGGGAAGGATAGCGGCGCTGAGTCGTTTCCTCTCTAGATCGGCAGAGAGGTGCTTGCCTTTCTTCAAGGCCCTGCGGAAGGTGAACGGTTTTGCATGGACGGACGACTGCCAGGAAGCTTTCGACGGCTTAAAGGCGTTCCTGTCCTCCCCACCGCTCCTCTCCAAGCCGAGAGACGGGGAGAGTCTTTTCCTTTACTTAGCCGCCTCCTCAGAAGCCGTCAGCTCAGTCCTGGTGCGCCTGACGCTGACGGAACCCAAAGGCCAGTCTACTACGTGAGCAAGGTCCTGCACGACGCCGAGGTCAGGTATTCCAAAACAGAGAAAGTCATTTTCGCCTTGATAGTTTCTGCCCGGCGTCTTCGCCCGTATTTCCAAGCCCATCCTATCGTGGTGCTCACGGACCAACCTCTCCGAGCCATCCTGGCCCGTCCGGATACTTCGGGTCGACTCGCCAAATGGGCCATCAAGCTGGGGGAATTCGACATCTCTTTCCAAGCACGACCGGCCTTGAAGTCCCAAGTCCTGGCCGACTTCCTGGTCGAGTGCACTTGGGCGGAAGAAGATCTCAAGGAGGTCCCTGGGGAGCAGCCCAGGCCCGAGCCGAGCGGTGATGGAGAGACCTGGATCCTCCGTGGACGGCGCATCGAATTCTCAAGGGAGTGGCGCCGGCCTCATTCTTGCCGGGCCGGGAGGAGAAAGAACCGAGTGCGCCCTGAGATTTCTTTTTGAAGCCACCAACAACCAGCGGAGTACGAAGCCCTGCTGGCCGGGTTAAGATTAGCCCAGGAGGTTGGAGCAAAGCACCTCAGAGCCTACACGGACTCGCAACTCGTCTCCGGGCAAATCAACGGAGAGTATGAGGCGCGCGACCCCGTTATGGCGCAATATCTGAAAAAGGTTCAACTCTTGACCTCCTCACTGCCTTACTTCAGCATCAGTTACATCCCCCGGAGTGAAAACGCAAAGGCCGACGTCCTCTCTCGACTGGCTACCTCCGCCGACGGCCTGACAAGGGACGCCTACATCGAATATCTAGAAAGGCCCAGTATAGAGGGCGGGGAGGAAGTCCTCCCGCTCACCCCGGAACCTACATGGATGGACGCCTATGTCCGCTACCTCACCGACGGCACCCTCCCTGACGACCGCAACGAAGCCAGATTGCTCAAGTGGAGGGCCTCCAAGTTCATCCTCCTCGACGGGCGCCTATACAGAAGGTCATTCTCCTACCCGTTGCTTAAGTGCGTAGGCCCCGCCGATGCCGACTACATCCTCAGAGAAATCCATGAGGGCATTTGCGGGAACCATCTGGGGGGCAGATCCTTAGCCCAGAAGGCTCTCCGCAGGGGTACTTCTGGCTCACTATGAAGGAGGACGCGGCCAAGCTAGTTCAAAGGTGTGACGGCTGCCAGCGCCACGCGCACATCCAGCGTCAGCCGCCCCCCGCTGAGCCCACTCTCGGCTCCATGGCCCTTCGCCCAGTGGGGAATGGACATCCTTGGACCATTCCCCCCAGCTTCAGGGCAGCGGAAGTTCTTGCTGGTCGCCATCGACTATTTCACCAAGTGGGTCGAGGTCGAGGCATTGGCCAAAATCACCGAGAGCAAAGTTAAGGCTTTCTTCTGGAAGTCGATCATATGCCGCTTTGGCTTGCCTCACACCCTCGTCACGGACAACGGCCGCCAATTCAACAACGAGGCGTTCAAAGCCTTCTGCGAGGAGCTAGGCATTCACCACCGATTCACCTCTGTCGGCCACCCCCAGACCAACGGGGAGGCTGAGGTCATGAACCGCACCATCCTCAGAGGGCTCAGGACTCGCCTAGACGGCTCCAAAGGACGCTGGGTAGAAGAGCTCCCCAGTGTGATATGGGCTTACCACACAACGCCCAGAGCCCCGACGGGCGAAACTCCTTTCAGCCTCTCCTTCGGATCCGAGGCCGTCATCCCCGTCGAGATCGGATTGCCCAGTCCACGTGTGGAGTCCTTCAGTGAGGAAGGCAACTCCGCACTGATTCGGGCCAACCTAGACTTCATCGACGAGGCGCATGACAGAGCGAGACTGCGCATGGCGACCTTTCGCCAGCGAGCGGCCAAGTACTACAACGCCCGGGTTCGTCCCAAGGTTTTTCGCCGCGGAGACTTGGTGCTACGAAAGGCCGAGGTATCAAAGCCTACCGAGGGGGGCAAGCTATCCCCCAACTGGGAAGGTCCCTACCGTGTCGCCGAGGCGTTCCACCGGGGGGCATACAAACTAGAAGAGCTTGACGGGAAGCCCATTCCACGTACCTGGAATGCGGACAACCTCCGCCGATATTATCAATGATGTACTCCCAGAGGCATAAGTAATAAAGAAAAAGGTCCTTTCTGGCGACACAGTTTGTCCTCCCTTGCGCCAAGTCTCTCAAAAGGAGCTCACTGGCATCGCGGCCCACGGGACACCACTCGGCCCCGGCACGGCGGTGCCCCCGAGTTGGTTAAGTCCCTAAAGGCTCCGTACCCGGCTGAGTCGCCACTTGGGCGGAACACAAACCCCCAGGCTGGTTCAAAAGGAGCTCACTGGCATCGCGGCCCATGGGACACCACTCGGCCCCGGCACGGCGGTGCCCCCGAGTTGGTTAAGTCCCTAAAGGCTCCGTACCCGGCTGAGTCGCCACTTGGGCGGAACACAAACCCCCAGGCTGGTTCAAAAGGAGCTCACTGGCATCGCGGCCCATGGGACACCACTCGGCCCCGGCACGGCGGTGCCCCGAGTTGGTTAAGTCCCTAAAGGCTCCGTACCCGGCTGAGTCGCCACTTGGGCGGAACACAAACCCCCAGGCTGGTTCAAAAGGAGCTCACTGGCATCGCGGCCCACGGGACACCACTCGGCCCCGGCACGGCGGTGCCCCCGAGTTGGTTAAGTCCCTAAAGGCTCCGTACCCGGCTGAGTCACCACCTGGGCGGCACACAAACCCCCAGGCTGGTTCAAAAGGAGCTCACTGGCATCGCGGCCCACGGGACACCACTCGGCCCGGCACGGCGGTGCCCCCGAGTTGGTTAAGTCCCTAAAGGCTCCGTACCCGGCTGAGTCGCCACCTGGGCGGCACACAAACCCCCAGGCTGGTTCAAAAGGAGCTCACTGGCATCATGGCCCATGGGACACTACTCGGCCCGGCATGGCGGTGCCCCCGAGTCGGTTAAGACCCTAAAGGCTCCGTACCCAGCTGAGTCGCCCCTCGCAGTAGTTCCACACCCCCGAGGTTCAAAAGGAACCTGACGACGCCCAGCTCTCAGGTCACCCTCCGGGGTTCACTCCCGGACCCCGCGTTGGGAAAGGATTACTGGCCACCCTCAGCTAGCCAAAGAAGGCACGCAGACGTCCATCCAAGGCAGCGCAAGGTGCCAAGGTAAAAGTTCTACACTCCTTTCGCTTAGCCGATGCAGGGCACGCAAGCTCAAGGAGTGTGGGGGGCATTTGATGGGGCCAGTTGACCCCATGAAAAATAAAATTTTTTGGACGGCTCCGAAGGCTGATAGACTCCAGCGCCAGCCGCCAGTGTCGGCCGCCAGCGTCGGCCACCAGCGTCGCCCACCAGCGTCGGCCTCCAGCGATGGCATCCAGCGACGGCCTCAGCGCCAGCCTCCAGCGCTGGCGAAAGGCCGATAGACTCCAGCGCCGGCCGCCAGCGTCGGCCGCCAGTGTCGGCCTCCAGCGTCGGCCTCCAGCAACGGCCTCAAGCACCAGCCCCCAGCGCTGGCCAAAGGCCGACAACCTCCTGCGCCAGCCGCTAGAGCCGGCCGCCAGCGTCGGCCTCCAGCGACGGCCTCCAGCGACGGCCTCCAGCGCTGGCCAAAGGCCGATAGACTCCAGCGCCAGCCTCTAGCGCTGGCCAAAGGCCGATAGGCTCCAGCGTCGGCCTCCAGCATTAGCCTCCAACGTCGTCTCCAGCGCCGGCCTCCAAGGCCAGCACATCAAAGGCCGACACCTGCCAAGACCGGCCTCTCCAAGCTAGCCGTCCCCGGCACATTCCCAGCCGGCCACGGCGTGTCCAAGCTAGCCGGCCCCGGCACATTCCAAGCTGGCCCCGGTATCTCCAAGCCAGGCGGCCCCAGCACATTCCCAGTCGGCCCCGGCGTGTCCAAGCCAGGCGGCCCCGGCACATTCCTAGCTGGCCCTGGCGTCTCCAGTCCCACCGAGTCGGCCAAGGCCGTCCCCGGCCGGACCGACTCGGCCCCGGCGTCCCCTGTCCCATCGAGTCGGTCAAGGCCGTCCCCGGCCGGCCCGACTTGGCCTCGTCGTTCCCAGTCCCACCGAGTCAGCCAAGGCCATCCCTGGCCGGCCTGACTCGTCCCCGGCGTCTCCAGTCCCGTCGAGTCGGCCAAGGCCATCCCTGGCCGGCCCGACTCGGCCCCGGCGTCCCCTATCCCGCCGAGTCGGCCAAGGCCATCCCGGCCGGCCCGACTCAGCCCCGTCTCCTGTCCCGCCGAGTTGGCCAAGGCCATCCCCGGTCGGCCCGGCTTGGCCCCGGCGTCTCCAGTCCCGCCGAGTTGGCCAAGGCCGTCCCCGGCCGGCCCGGCTCGGCCCCGGCGTCTCCAGTCCCGCCGAGTCGGCCAAGGCCATCCCTGGCCGGCCCGACCCGGCCCCGGCATCCCTGTCCCGTCGAGTCGGCCAAGGCCGTCCCCGGCCGGTCCGACTCGGCCCCGGCGTCTCCAGTCCCGCCGAGTCGGCCAAGGCCATCCCTGGCCGGCTCGACTCGGCCTCGGCATCCCCTGTCCCGTCGAGTCGGCCAAGGCCATCCCCGGCCGGCCCGACTTGGCCCCGGCATCTCTGGTCCCACCGAGTCGGCCAAGGTCATCCCCGACTGGCCCGACTCGGCCCCGTCGTCTCCAAGTCCGCCGATTCGGCCCCGCCCCGGCACTGCCTTGCCGGCTGGATGGGCCCCGGCCATCTCAGGTCGACCCAGCTCGGCCCTGATAAGACGGGACCCCTCGGTTCCCGCCAGATCAGTCCCAGCGGTTCAAAAAACTACCTCTCTGACGTGCACCACCCGACAACATCAGACGCGCGACGTGTGCCACCCAACAGCCCAGCTGCTGATGGGACGTAACCCACCAACCAGCCCAGATTCACGCAACGACTCAGCAGACCTTCTGACTTCACGAAAACCCACGTGATGTGCCAGCGTCAACCCCTATAAAAGGGTAAATTACGTCGAGAACCATGTAACACACAATTTACGCACTCGATGCCCTAACTCTCAGAGGAACTACCTGATCCTTCTGAGACCTCTCCCTCCTCAAGTGCTCTCTCGAGCTCCTTCTCGACTGTGACCTCTGTCACTAACTTGGGCGTTGGAGGGTCCCATCGGAGAGCCCTCTCTGGTCTTGGGACTTCTTTGCAGGTAATCCGGTGAAGAAGAAGAGCTTCTGTTCCCAACGTCCAGAAGGGATGATCGAGCGTCATCAAAAATATATGTATTATGCGCAGAGAAGTAGGAAGATTAATGGAGGCATATGGATGAATGGTAGGCTATTATATATGAGAGGAGGAATGAGTGGGAGTGGTGGAGAATAGGAGGGACGTGATCGCTGGAAGCTGAGATCGAGAGACATGAGGTGGTGGACCGGTGGGGGTGCACGCGGGCCAATCAACGAAGAGGTTCAGATGTACCCCCTCAACAGTTTCATAATTCTTCTGCGTGAATCCCGTTGGTTAATTAGGGGCAGGTCCGAGGCATGCCTTGCGTAAGCGGGAGGGTAAATTAATATTTGAAGTGGCAAATTCTGGAGAGAAGGAAAAATTAAGGATCCAAATTTGTAATTTTATTCACGGAACCTTGGAGATGGCAATAATTGCATTGGATGGGAATGGATTGGTGGTCAATTTGCGGGGGCTGGGGTGGGGTGGGGGAGGCTCTCCAATTATCGCTGAGCCAGGGACAGGCCGTCCATCGTCCACTTGTGCGATCGGGCGTTCGGTGGTTATACTACAAGTTTCACGCGTGCTGTCACAGGTGGATGATTGGCACGACATACACGAGAACTCTCCAGCGAGAGATTTATATGGAATAAGCTAGATTTAGACATTAGCGACGCCAGGAATTGCTGTCACTTTCTAGACCAGAAACTTTTCATGGGCTCCCACAGCTTTTTTTTTTTCTTCTTTCTTTTTTGCTTTTTTCCTCTTCTCGCTGTTGCCGTGTTTTTCATTTATAAAAACGGGGATTAAAACAGGCAAAAAGTTTGTTTGTCGGTAATTAGATTCTGTCGTCAAGTCTGCAAGTGAATAGTAGACTTATATTTTAAAGCCAATAGAATTAGCTCAGTTGGGGGAGTGTGAATAAAATCTATGAACCAAAGGTTGCAATAATGCAAGATCGATCAGGTCGGACATATAGATATGATTGATCAAGAAAATAGGTTCCATGACTTTGCAGAACTTCTATGAGAATATGGCGAGGAGAGAAAAAAAAAAAAAATATGATAACTCAAAGCTAAATGAAACAATTATTAATTTTGATTATATAAAAAATGATTAAGTACAAATTAGTAATGGAATGGCCGACACATCACATCAGGGAATTAGGTGGACGAATATTTAAAGGCCTAGCATGTTTAATCTTATTGAATTTTCTCCAACACAAAATGAAAAATCACCGCACAGGAGAATCTTAGATTAGGGAAAGAAGACAGAATTCTTATGATGCTCATCATGGTTTATGGAATGTGAAAGCTTTGTCTATTTTGAGAAATCATATGTTAAAATGCGTAGGTTATGTGTGTTTAAATGAAACCTTTTTTCTTCCCTTCCTAATTATGTAAAGATTGATGGTTGGTTTTAATAACAGCTCTCTTTTAGTGTTTACTTGTCCTGATAGCTTCTTCCTTGGTTATTATTAATTGATGGTTTTCTATCCCTTCTTGGTAGTTGTTGATGGTAATCTTGTTCCTGTACTAATTATCAAAGAGCACAAATATGAAAAACCAGTGCTAAACAAAATTCCCTTCTTTTCAAGACTCCTCTTTCTAATGCATCATCCACTGCGCGCTGGCTGGGTTGTTTCTACAGCCATAACATTTCTGGGTGAGAAGTGCATGGACGTAGTTTTTGAAAGTTTTCAGAGTAATTATCTTCTTAGAAAGTATTTGTACATCACATCCGGTGCAGCAAATTCTACGTGGACTGTATCGCCCCTCCTTATTGATCCACATGGATCCTACATAGCTTGACGCAACGAAACAAGATAGAAGGAATACGATGTTATATTTTAAGCATGACGTGCATTAATACCGCTTCTATGGTGTCTTCACGCATGGAAAAAAAAAATTTTTACCCTTCGAGATTTTCCTTAGAAAAGATAAATTGCCTCTTCTTCTTCTTCTTCTAAAGGCAAACTGGCGTCGTTTCTTCTTCTTCCGAGTACCATTTCTTCTTCTTCATCTGAGATAACTCTTATTTTTTCTAGACATCCTTGTTATAAAATAATGACATCCTAATTATAAAACGTTAAGGCAATGCTTTACGATATCCCTGCTAAAAAATTGGCTGAAAAAACATTACGACACTCCAGTTTTACAATTAAGATACCCTATTTACAAACGTGCGACACCCTTATGGAAAACATTGAGTCAAAGCGTTACGACATTGCACCCAAGGAGGAAATTGGTCTAAAAAAATTATAACATCATAGTTTTACTTTTAAGATACCCTAGTTACAAACTTATGATACCCTTACACAAAACGTTGAGGTAAAGCTCTACGACATCATACCCAAGAAGAAAATCAGCCAAAAAAATATTACGACATCCCAGTTTTATAATTAAGATACCCTAGTTATAAACGTACAATACTCTTACAGAAAATATTGAGGCAAAGCGTTATGACATCGCACCCAAGAAGAAAATCGATAGAAAAAACATCTCAGTTTTACAATTAAGACACCTTAGTTACAAACTTACGACATCCTTACGAAAAATGTTAAGTCAAAGCATTATGACATCGCACCCAAGGAGGAAATCTTTCAAAAAAAAATTATGATATCCCAGTTTTACTCTTAAGATACCTTAGTTACAAACTTACGACACCCATACACAAAATATTGAGACAAAGCTCTATGACATCGCACCCAAAGAGAAAATCGGTCAAAAAACATTACGATACACCAGTTTTATAATTAAGATTTAGTTATAAACTTACGACACTCTTACACAAAACATTGAGGCAAAGCTCTATGACATCGCACCCATGGAGGAAATTGGCTAAAAAAATATTACAACACCCCAGTTTTACAATTAAGATATCCTAGTTACAAAATATGACACTGTTACGAAAAACATTAAGGCAAACATTATGACATTGCATCCAAAGAGAAAATCGATCGAAAAAATATTACGATACCCCACTTTTACTTTTAAGATACCTTAGTTACAAACTTACGATACCCTTACACAAAACTTTGAGGCAAAGCTCTATGACATCGCATCCAAGGAGAAAATTGATCAAAAAAATATTACGACCCATGTTTTACAATTAAGACACCCTAGTTATAAACGTACGACATCCTTATAGAAAACGTTGAGGCAAATCATTACGACATCGCACCCAAGGAGGAAATCAGTTGAAAAAACATTACGACACCCCAGTTTTATAATTAAGATACCTAGTTACAAATTTACAACACCCTTATGAAAAACGTTGAGTCAAAGTGTTACAACATTGCACTAAAGGAGGAAATCGATCAAAAAAAATTATGACACCTCAATTTTACTCTTAAGACACTCTAGTTAGAAACTTACGACACCCTTATATAAAACATTGTAGCAAAGCTCTACGTCATCACACCTAAGAAGGAAATCAGTTGAAAAAATATTACGATAACCCAGTTTTACTGTTAAGATATTCTAATTACAAAGGTACGATACCCTTATGAAAAATATTAAGGCAAAGTGTTACGACATCGCACCCAATGAGAAAATCATCTGAAAAAATATTATGACACCACAATTTTACTCTTAAGACATCCTAGCTACAAACTAATGATACTCTTACACAAAACATTGAGGCAAAGCTCTACAACATCGCATCCAAGGAGAAAATTGATCGAAAAAATATTACGACACCCCAGTTTTACAATTAATACACCCTATTTACAAACGTACGATACCCTTACGAAAAACGTTGAGGCAAAGCATTACGACATCACACCCAAGGAGGAAATCAGCCAAAAAAATATTACAACACTCAAGTTTTTAATTAAGACACCCTAGTTACAAACTTATGATACCCTTACAAAAAAATATTGAGTCAAAGCATTACAACATCGCACCCAAGGAGAAAATTGATCAAAAAAAATTATGATACCCCAGTTTTACTCTTAAGACACCCTAGTTACAAACTTATGACATCCTTATACAAAACGTTGAGGCAAAGCTCTACGAGATTGTATCCAAGAAGAAAATGATCGAAAAAATATTACAGCACCCCAGTTTTATAATTAAGACACCGTAGTTACAAACGTACGATATTCTTACAGAAAATTGAGGCAAAACATTACGACATCGCACCCAAGGAGAAATCAATCAAAAAAATATTACGACATCCCAGTTTTACAATTAAGATGCTCTAGTTGCAAACATTGAGTCAAAGTGTTATGATATATTGCACCCAAGAAAAAAATTGATCGAAAATAAAATTATGAGACCCCAATTTTACTCTTAAGACATCCTAGTTACAAACTTATGACACCGTTACACAAAATATTGAGGCAAAGCTCTACGACACATCCAAGAAGAAAATCGATCGAAAAAGCATTACAATACCCTAATATTATAATTAAGATACCCTAGTTACAAACTTATGACACCCTTACACAAACCATTAAGGCAAAGCTTTATGACATCGCACCCAAGGAGGAAATCGATCGAAAAAACATTACGATACCCCTATTTTACAATTAAGATATCCTAGGTTCAAACGTACGACACCCTTACGAAAAACACTGAGGCAAAGCATTACAACATCACACCCAAGAAGAAAATCAGTCGAAAAAAATATTATAATACCCCAGTTTTACTCTTAAGATACCCTTGTTACAAACTTACAACATTCTTACACAAAATGTTAAGGCAAAGCTCTACAATATCGCACCCAAGGAGAAAATTGATCGTAAAAACATTATGATACCCTAGTCATAATATTACGATACCATAGTTATAAAATTATGATATCCCTAGAATATATCTAAAATAGGCCAAAAAATTTTATAGCACTCTAGTTATAAAATTAGGACATCCTAGTTAGAAATCTATGACACTCATTCGGAAAACATGGGCTGCACATGGATGGAATGATACAGGATAAGAGAGTGTATGGTTGCGGTTCATAATCATGATCCATCGCTTATGCCATCTCTTCACATGGAAAAGGTAATTTTTGTCCTCTTATCTTCCGAAAAGGATAATTTTAAATTTTTCTGTAGTTGCTTCTTTCATTCAGAAGGCGCACCAGTGTCGTTTCTCTTCATCTAAAAGCGAGATAAATAACCTCTGAACCCTAGAGTTCCTTTAATTATTTTTACATGTGCTTTTCTTTTCTTTTTGGTGGTCAAGTAGTCACTAGTGTTCTAGTGTTCCTCCACTATTTTTTCATTTCCTTCCATGGAGAAAAGTGGTTTTATGTGTCAATGAATACCACAAACATAAAATCAGAAAGAAGCAGAGTAATGGTTCTTTATTTAAAAGAGGATAACGCTCCTTTAAGTGCCATTCCAAAAGAAGCTATGAACCAGAAATAGGTGAACAATACAATGACTCCTTAGTTCAGATATTATGATACCTTTTTAAAAATATTATATCACCCTGCACATATTTAAGCCCAAAACAGTTCCATGACTCCCTAATTTGGATATTATGACGCCTTTGCTTAAATATTATACACCCTACACAAATTTTTTTTCATAATTTGATAATATTTTTCTCCTATGTTTTAGGTAACTTTGGAATTATTTCACTCCCTGCTGTGAAGGCTTTACAGTTCCATGACTCCCTAATTTGGATATTATGACGCCTTTGCTTAAATATTATACACCCTACACAATTTTTTTCATAATTTGATAATTTTTTTCTCCTATGTTTTAGGTAACTTTGGAATTATTTCACTCCCTGTTGTGAAGGCTTCACAGTTGTTTAAACACTATTGCAAGCTGGTATTGTATGTTCAGAACATGTGAAAGATAGATTTTAGTACACTCTATATAAAAATAATTTGAAAGACCCCATTTGGTTCCTTTGTCAACATGTAGTCATTCTCAGTCGATGGGTGACTGCTTGCAGATATAATAAGATACAACAATGAAGAGGTGACGAGTTAATTTTTTGTGGCAAGATGGTCACATTTAGTGCCAACGAAGTCGCACTGATTTTAGGACTTTCATCCTATGGAAAGAAGATCGACACGTCGAACCCAATGTATAAGGGAAGGTTATATAGAAGATTTGGTCAGGCATTAGATCTTCGCCATAAGGGGCTGAAGGAGTTAATAAATGAACTTCAATCATCTAAAATACAGAAGAATATTGAGAATACTATTAAACTTTGGATTGCTTACATGTTTGTAATATTTTTGGCTCCAAAGTCTAATCGGACATGTCCATGATATCTCATTCGGTATTTGGATGATTTAACTCAACTGAAAGAAATCAACTGGGCTTTCGCAATCAAGGATTGATTGTTCTGGGTCTTCTAGAGGTTAATACTTACTTGCGATCCAAGGAGCTAGTCCAAGCAAAGAGAGAGGACAAGGTTAAGAGGCAGCTTACCCTATTCGGATGCTCAGCTACGCTAATTGTAAGGATCATTCATATGAAGAAAGAGTGTAATTATCTTTATTTTAAATCTTTCATATTTTTAAAGCATAAAATTTTTATGTACAGGCATGGTTCCTTAAGAATACATCAATAAGAGTTGATGGGCCAGATCCCGTCAGATATGGATGGCCGTAGCAGAGTTGGTAGGCTAGGTCCTATCAGATATGGGTGGCCATAGTAGAATTGGTAGGTGCCGCTTGATTTAGACGGCTGTTGTAAGTTTGCAGGGCATGGCTGGTCGTTACAACGTTTGCCAGATATGTCCCCCGTGTTGCACGTCTATTATCTTGTTCTGAATCATGGGGAGACGTGTGGACAGTGATAAGTGATGAAGTGGTGGAGCTAGGCATGTGGGCCCCATCAAATCTAAGAGACCATCAGATTTGTCTTTCACATTGCATTTTCGTTGAGATATTGGATCGTGAGAGATTATGTGGGCAGTCTGCATGGCTGGTTGAGTAGTACAAACTGTACTTATAAGGGATCCTGCTAGGGAGGTCGACTGGAGGCGCAGCCCGAGTGGCCAAATCGGGTCTCACCCAAGTGGCCAAGTCGGGTCTCACTCGAGAGGCCGGCTAGGGGCGTAACCCGGGTGGCCGATTGGAGGTCCTGCCCGGATGGCCAACTGGAGGTTTTACCTGGGTGGCCAGTTGGAGTTGTTCCGAAAGTGTAATCTCCACCGTCGATTGGGTGTGGCTCCATCAACTCCATCACTTTCCAATTCTGATAGAGATGGTCGAGCCGAGTAGGGATGGTCGAGTAGAGATGGCCGAGCCAAATAACCGAATAGAGATGGCCGAGCCAGATGGAGATTGTTGAGCCGAGTGGAGATGGCCGACCTGAATGACCGAGTAGAGATGGTTGAGCCGAGTGGAGATGTCCGATCCGGATGATCGAGCAGAGATGTTCGATCCGAATGGAGATGGCCAATCCGGATAGCCGAGCCGAATGGCCGAGTAGAGATGGCCGAGTAGAAATGGCCGACCTGGGTGATCGAGTAGAAATGGTCGTAACAGATGACCAAGTAGAGATGGACGAGCCAAGTGAAGTTGGCCAACCTGTAAAACCGAGTAGGGATGGCCGAGTCGGATAGCCAAGCAGAGACGACCGAACCGGATGGCGAAGCAGAGATAGCCGATCCGAATGGTCGAGTAGAAGAGGCTGAGTAGGAAAGGTCGACTCTGATGACCGAGTAGAAGAGGCCAACTCCGATGATCAAGTAAAAATGATCAAATAAAAATGGCCGAGTAGAGATGAATGACCGGAATGAAATCACTGTTGCCCATAAGGCCTATTATCTCATCAAGTGCCATGTAAGCTATGTTATAATTAGCGTTGCAGAGTACTTGCACTTGCGCACATACGATACTCGAGTTTCAGAAGTTTAAACCCTTCGCTCTTTGGACCTATTTGGACTTTTTCGGGAGAAGACCGTATCAACGCAAGGCACCTCTTGGATAACCTTATTCTCTCCGCTCTTTATTTTAGAGCACGATTTGAGGTTGCCAATGTTGAAAGAAAATGATCTCGAAAAAGCGATTATAACCTTCTAGGATTAGAAGCTAAAATCCCTTGGCAAGAAAGATTCGTTTCGCCATTGCTTGATTGAGCCTTGCATAACCAACGAGACTCGAGAACTGACAAAGCTGTATTCTAAACCCGAATTGCATTACTTGTCTTGGCCATCAAATCTACTGTCTTGGGGCTTGGTCCATCAAAATCCTGTGGACCGACCCCCAATCCGACAAGGTTAATTGTCTAAACCATGCAACAGACAAGACAAGAAGAGATGTCATCCAAGTTTAACAAACGAAGAAATTACGTGGTTGAAACCCAGTGCTGCCTACTCTTAAAATCATAAAGCATGTATAGGAAGACTTCTGAAAGCCTTGGGTAGTGTTTGATAGCTTAAAAGTTATTCTTAGATAAATGTACGAAATAGCATTTATTCAAGGGATAGCTGAAGGAATAAGTATCTTTTTAAAATTATAAGTCTGCCATCAAAGAATAACTTTAGCTATTCTTGACTTCCCTAGGAAATAAATTCAAGGAATAATATATGATTAAACATGGATTATCCCCTATGATTAAATTTCTTCAGATCTATCCTCTCTACATATAGCATTTGAAGATAAGAAAAGATATCCAGAGAATATTCTTTTTATCCCCATATCAAACATTGTCTTAATGCATTTGTTACGACTTCAGCTAATAATGAATTCTTGGTAGCTTTTAGTCTTCGCAACCTCCGATAGCAATCATAAGCACAAAATTTGTCGTTGTTTTCTTGGCAATCAAGCATACTAAAGATTTGAAACGTGGGAGCACAAGTTGATTCCTACATCATTTTTGCCCTCTATTATATGGATCTCTACAGCTATCAACACACATGATCTGTTGAGATGTAATAACCCGTCGCAATAGATGGTCCTATTTTATTACGATCGTTTCCACTAATTAATAAGTGATAACGATAGCCCCTTAAATGTTAAACGCCTGCTTTGATGGGAGAGGCGGTGGAAGGGATTTGATGAATCTCTTTAAATAGAGATCCCTTCTAAGGCTTTCAATAACACAATGTTATCGAAAGAAAAATCAAAAAAAGAAGCTGAGGCATTGGGTCCCTGATCAAGAGAATATCTTAAGGGCATACACCATCAGAGTACGATAGCTCATTGATTGGAAGCACTCAATCAAGGTTCCCCAAGAGGAAGATCAAGATCCATTGAGAGAGGAAGATCAAGATCCATCGAGAGGAGGAAGATCAAGATTCATCGAGAGGAATATCGAGATCCTGATTCAGATCTTCTAGAGGTAGATCGAAAGCAATGGCTGGAGGTAATAAAAAATATCCTAACTATTTGGTTTGAAGTAAAGAAAGGAAGGAGAAGGGAGTAAAAGGAAGGAACCACTCATCCAGTTCTCCTGGGGCTGTAAGTGGTAGGCCGTCCGCTGCCAGACGAGCATGGCATTGGTCCAGGTGTAGGCCGGTGTGGCGCCGAGGATCGGCCTGTTCGACTTCTCTGACACGCCCTCGGCCGAGCCCAGGGATGCTGTCCGACGATCCACCGATGACCCGGTCGACACAGGGTAGAAGTCCAAGAACTCCCACATCCCGGTCCGGTTCACCAAATGGAGAAAATCCGGCAGCAGCTCGTAGGTTATGAAGTCCTTGGTCTGGTACACTAGCGAAAAGCCGTTGTGGTCCGCGTCCTTGGACCCAATGACGAGCCGCCAGGCCGACTCGGACGGCACGTACCAGGCCGTACTCGGGTCATCCGGTAGTAGGGTGGCGGAGCCGGTGAAGACACTGTTGGCATCGTACCAGCGATCGGGGACCATGGCGAGGGGAAGGCAGAGCCAGTGGATGAGGTCATGTGACACGGCGTGTCCCCACGTGATGTTCCCCCACACGGCTGAGTCCGGGTTGTACTAGTAGAAGATGTGGTACCACTCCTTGTTATGGCGTAAATAATATCGTAATAACATATTACGGTGTAAATAATTTCATCGTAATAAATAATATATTACGATAAAAATATATCATCATTATAATTTTTTAAAAAATATATTAAAAAAAATCTATTATGGTGACTTAATTTTGCCATAATAGTCTGCTATTACATTGAATTATTTTTACCATAATAACTTGTAATCTATTATAACGAAACTATTTCGCCATAATAGACAGCTATTACGAAAAAATGCTTCACCATAATAGGTTAATAACTTCTAACCTACTACGGAGAAACATTTTCACCATAATAGCTGTCTATTACGGCAAAAATAATTTACCGTAATAAATTTTTATTTTTATTTTTTAAATTTCATCTGTTATAATAATTTAATATAATATTAAAGCAAAGATATTAGAAATAATTTTTTCTTCAAAATTTTTACAAAAAAATTAATAAAAATTTTCGTTCATTTCAATAAAATCATCATATACAATGTTTTTGAAAATATATAATTAAAAAAAACATGTACTATGGAGGAAATGAGGTCTGCTGAGATTTACTAAGAGGAAATCCAGGCACAAGCTGTCGCATATAAGTAGTGAGCTCATCAGTTGTCGCCTTTAGATCCTCGATGATCTTTTGTTGCTGAGTGATGAGCTCTCGGCACTCATGTAGCTCATTCTTTAGTTGTGAGTTTTCAGAAGATGAAGAACTATCTCTAGTTCTCGATGTACCCTTCGGTAGTTGGCCCCATCCCCTTTTATAACCAGATCTAGAATCTAAAACCTCCTCAAAAGCGGCAACTTCATTGATTGGTTCTACTATAGAGTCCTATGAAGAAAGTCGCTCTACTAACTGTGCCTGTAATGAAAAGAAAACAAATTCAACATGTTTAGTATAAAACATTACATTCAAGAATATTGTATTTTTAATTGTTAAAACTTACATGGGTATCTTCAATTCTTTCATTTATCCATTGATTCTTCTT
Organism: Calamus simplicifolius; assembly: GCA_900491605.1. Lineage (NCBI taxonomy): Eukaryota > Viridiplantae > Streptophyta > Magnoliopsida > Arecales > Arecaceae > Calamus > Calamus simplicifolius. The sequence goes on along the minus strand of UESW01004327.1, from coordinate 912,186 downwards.
TTTATCAAAATAAAGAGTATTCCATAGATGAACTCTTGATGGCTCCTCTTCCGTAACAGGATCGCTCTGAAAAGAAATAATAATAGTTTAAGATAATAAATTTTGTGAAAAAAGGATAATCATAATATGAAACTTTTGTGATACTACAAACTTGGAATATTTGTGATACTAAACATCAACTAGCTACATGAAGTTCTGGTAATAAGGAACTTCATAAACAAACTGAAACAAGAAACTCAATTGCTATTTTGCTTAATTTAACTCTTTTGAGTTCACCTATCTGATACGCATGAACTGAGACATTTGTTTCTCGATCCAAGGATAAATCCTCTAAAATATTGAAAAAATATTAGAGACATTTGTTTCTCTTTTTTTTTTTTTTATTTTTAAAAAATATTAGCTAAATCATAGTTTGAAAAATATTAAGGTTTGGTAGATTGGAAAATATTAAGGTGCTTTCATAAGACACTGCACCTGCATATTTATAAAGTGTCCTCCAAAATATTAAGGTTTGGCAGATTGAAATATAGAGTAATGAATCTTGGAGACAATATAGAGACCTTAAAATAACAACAAAAACATCAATTAGCGACTAAAGAAAGTGCCACATTGACATTTGGAAAAATAAACTATAGTAATTGATGTGGCTAGTAAAGAGCCACGTGATAAAAATGATACTGGCCCCTAAACAGCCCCAGAGCCAGCTCTAGGCGGCCAAGAGATACTTGGCCCCTAGATAGCCCTAGGGCCAGTTCTAGGCGGCCCCGAGGTACTTGGCCCCTAAACGGCCCCATGGCCAGTCCTAGGTGGCCCTAATGGTACTTGGCCCCTAGACGGCCCCAAGACCAGCTCTAGGTGGCCCCAACGGCACTTGGCCCCCAGACGGTCCTAGGGCCAGTCCTACGCGGCCCCAATGATACTTGGCCCCTAGACGGTCCTAGGGCTAGTCCTAGGAGGCCCCAGAGGTACTTGGCCCCTAGACGGCCGCAGGGCCAATCCTAGGCGGCCTCGAGGTACTTGGTCCCTAGACGGCCCCAGGGCCAATCCTAGGCGGCCCGAGGTACTTGGTCCCTAAACGGCCCTAGGGCCAGCTCTAGGCAGCCCCGAGAAACTTGACCCCTAGATGGCCCCATGGCTAGTCCTAGGCAGCCCCAATGGTACCTGGCCCCTAAACGACCCTAGGGCCAGCTCTAGGTGGCCCCAACAGCACTTGGCCCCTAGACGGCCCCAGGACCAGTCCTAGGTGGCCCCAATGGTACTTGGCCCCTAGACGGTCCTAGGGCCAATCCTAGGCAGCTCCAACGGTACTTGGCTCCTAGATGGCCCCAAGGCCAGCTCTAGGTGGCCTTGAGATACTTAGCCCCTAGACGGCCCTAGGGCCAGCTCTACATGGCCCCGAGATACTTGGCCCCTAGACGGCCCCAGGGCCAGCTCTAGACGGCCCCAGGGCCAGCTCTAGGTGGCCCTAATAGTACTTGGCCCCTAGATGGCCCCAGGGCTAGTTCTAGGCGGCCCCAAGGTACTTGGCCCCTAGACGGCCCCAGGGCTAGTTCTAGGCAGCCCCGAGATACTTGGCCCCTAGATGGCCCCAGGGCCAGCTCTAGGCGGCCACAACACACTTAGCCCCTAGGCGGCCCCAGGGCCAGCTCTAGGCGGCTCCAATGGCACTTTGTCCCTAGATGGCCCTTGGGTCAGTCCTAGGCGGCCCCAACGGTACTTGGCCCCTAGACGGCCCCAGGGCCAGTTCTAGGCGGCCCCAACGGCACTTGGCCCCTAGACGGCCCAACGACACTTGGCCCCTAGACGGCCTTAAGGATAGCTCTAGGCAGCCCCAACGACACTTGGCTCTTAGGTGGCCCTAGGGCCAGTCCTAGGCGGCCCCAACGACACTTGGCCCCTAAACGGCCCTAGGGCCAGTCCTAGACGGCTCCAGCGGCACTTGGCCCCTTGACGGCCCCAGGGCCAATCCTAGGCGGCCCTGATGGCACTTGATCCCCAAACGGCCCCAGGGTCGATCCCGGGTGCGAATCTTCTTCCAGAACCTCACAGGTTTGACAAGACAGAGGACATCATTTTGAGCATCCTTTTCAGAGGATCTTGGCCCAAAGGTCATTAATAGCATTTAATGACCATGACTAAATTAGCATCAAAAGGTGATCACCTGACATAAAGTATCGATCACTTCGAGTCAGAAAAGCTACTAAGGCCCAAAAAGTCATTAGCAGAATTTAATGACTATGGCTAAATAAGTATCAAAAGGTGATCACGTGCCATAAAGTATCGATCACTTCGAGTCAGAAATGCCACTAAGGCCCAAAAGTCATTAGCATAATTTAATGACTCTGGCTAAATAAGTATCAAAAGGTGATCACCTGCCATAAAGTATCGATCACTTCGAGTCAGAAAAGCCACTAAGGCCCAAAAAGTCATTAGCAGAATTTAATAACTATGGCTAAATAAGTATCAAAAGGCGATCACCTACCATAAAGTATCGATCACTTTGAGTCAGAAAAGCCACTAAGGCCAAAAAGTCATTAGCAGAATTTAATGACTCTGGCTAAATAAGTTTCAAAAGGTGATCACCTGCCATAAAGTATCGATCACTTCGAGTTAGAAAAGCCACTAAGGCCCAAAAAGTCATTAGCAAAATTTAATAACTATGGCCAAATGAGCATTAAAAGCCAATTATTCATATAAAAATGCTGATGATGTCAGAACAATGGATGCAGATCCAATTCGAGCAGCTCTGACATTCTGTCTATAAGAATGCTGACACGTCATGATATTTGGAAGAGAGCAAAGGGAGATGCCGATGAAAGGGAGGTAAAGCAAATAGAAAGGGGGGATTTTTTAAGCCGAAAACAACCCACTTCTTACACACATACTTCTTCTTCTTAAGAAAAAAACTACTGCTATGTTCCTGATGGTTAACTTGAGCGTCGGAGGGTCCCTAACTGGAATCCCCAGTCCTGGGACTTCTTGCAGGATCTCGAAGATGAAGGATCGTGCAACTGTCGCTCAAGGACATCAACTCAAAGTGACCAGGCATCAACAAATTGGCGCGCCAGGAAGGGGGGCGCAGTGTCAAGAAGCTTGCCTTCCTTTAGCCCTTCTCTAGAAGATCTTCTTTGGAAGATTGGATGGAGCCAACATCTATTCAGGAAGCTTCCTCTGATTCCCCTAGGGGGCATTCCTCTCGGGCGGATCTATCAGAAACTAGCTCTCCTATTTCCTCACCACCTATAATATGGCCGCCCCGCATGAACAGTTGGCTCACCTTACTCAGCAGGTTCAAGCCCTCATTGGGGTGGTCCGTGAGTTGCAAGAAAACAACCCGCAGCTGCTCATAGGCAAGCCAGATTTCCGCACCATCACAGACTCCCCAATTAGTCAGTAGTCTGCACATAGAAAGTCCTCTTAGAAGGAACATTCCCACCATCAAATTCCTTCCGGATGCCATCGCCAGGAGAGCCTCAAGAGGTCGAGGTCTTCTGCTCTCCGCTCTGGTGGTTATGTGACCAAAGAGGGAAGGAGCCCCGAAGTTCATATCATCAACAACCTTAATATCCAACTTCTTCCTCGTATGAATCTGCAGAGGAAGATATCAATGATCGGATGGAAAGACCTGGAAGAGCAGAATCGGTGTCTGGAGGAGCTTAGTCAAAAGCTGCATGATCATTCGGGGATGGAATATGGTTCCCGCCCCCCTCTCACTTGCCGGATCATAGAGGAGCGCATACCCCACTGGTTCCATCTTCCTCAACTAGACCATATGATGGCATTACTGACCCATTGGACCATTTGGAGAGTTATAAGTCCCTTATGCAAGTCCAAGGGGCCATGGACACCTTATTATGTATCGCCTTCTCTGCTACTTTTTGGAAGGCCGCCCGTGCCTAGTATTCCAGGTTGCTCCCCACAGCATCGACTCTTTTCAGCAGCTGGAAAAGGCCTTTTTGGCACAATTCAATGCTTGTCGTAAAATTCCTCGAGTAGCCAACAACCTCTTCTCTGTGGAGGTATACCATCTAGATGATGCTGTGGCCATCCTAGCCTTAAATCGGGGGCTTCTTCCCTCTCGCTTTACCTATTCCTTGGACAAGAGACCGCCTAGCTCCTATGCTGAGCTCCTGGATCGGTGCATAAGTACATCCATGCTGATGAGGCCGATCATACCCAAAGGGATGCTGATCGAGCGGTTGGCAAGAAGTCGTTCCGGGAGGTGCCAAGCAGACCTCCCTCCAAGAAGCCCAAACCCCCGCGTCGTCCGGATAGTCAATGCTAGAACCAGCCTACTGAAGAAGGGAGCTACACCCCTCTCCTTACCCCGAGATCTCATATTCTTATGGAGATAGAAGGCGAGTCTTATCTCCGGCGTCCCCCTCCTCTGAAAGCAGGCGCTGCCCGCGACCGGAGTCGCTATTGCCATTTCCATAGAGACTACGACCATGACACCGACGAATGTCGCAACTTAAAACATGCCATTGAAGAGCTCATTCTACAGGGCTACCTTGAAAAATTATCAAGAAGGGAACTCTGCTATTTCACCTTTGATGGGACCTCCGCCTGCTCAAGCTGGCATCAACAACACTCCAACGGAGCGAATGGTGGGCATGCTATCCTGGGGGCAGCCTCGTCAACTAAAAGACCCAGGGGGGAGGAGAGAATAGAAGATGTAAATCCCTATTTTGAAAGGGAGCTAAGGGGGGGGGATCATCCAAGTGATGATAGTGTAGTCGTCTCCATGACGATTGCTAAACATCCTGTAAAAAGAATACTTGTAGATAGTGAAGTTCAGCAGACGTACTTACTTATGATGCTTTTATTCGGATGAGTCTGTCCCCTGATTTTTTGTCACCCGTGGCAACTCCCCTCGTCGGCTTCACTGGAGATTCTGTTAAGGTGGAGGGCAAAATTACCTTGCCGTCACACGGGATTGCCACCCTACCAAAGCACAATCCTAATGAGGTTCTTGGTGGCCAGGGTGCCATTGGCTACAACGCTATCCTCGGTCATCCCGATTTGAACCTCTTGGATGAAATCATCTCTACAGGCGCCGGCTGGTAAGGTTTCCAACCAATCAAGGAGTCGGAGAGATGCTTGGGGAATAGAACCTCCCACAATTATGTTATCATATGGCTCTTAGTCCTCAGGAGATGGTGGCTCCCTCTACCCCGGTATTATTCGACCCCAGGGAGTCCAAAAGAAGAGGAGAATTGGCAGAGCAATTACTATCTTACCCACTGGGAGATGATCCCACTAAGACTGTGCAAATCGGTGAGCTTCTTCCTTTGGAAGTAAAAAATGAACTTCTCACCTTTTTACAGGCTAACTCAGATATTTTTGTATGGTCTGCCTCAGACATGCCTGGTATTCCCTGGAGGTGATAACCCACAAGCTCAACATTGATACCAAATGTTGACCTGTTCGACAAAAGAAAAGAAGCTTCGCCCCCAAGCGGCAAAGGGCCATAGGCAAGGAAGTCAACAAGCTTTTAGTCACCGGCCACATTCGGGAGGCTCAATACCCAAGTTGGTTGGCGAATGTAGTTGTGGTCCGAAAGGCGAGTGGAAGTTGGCTAATCTGCATCGACTTCACTAATCTTAACAAAGCATGTCCTAAGGACAGCTTTCCTCTGCCGCAGATCGACTAGCTGGTGGATTCTACCTCCGGGCATAAACTCCTGAGCTTTATGGATGCCTTCTCCGGCTACAACCAAATAAAGATAGACCCGGTGGATGAGGAAAATACTTCTTTCATTATGGAGAAAGGCATTTACTGCTACAAAGTGATGCCCTTTGGGCTAAAGAACGCCGAGCCACTTATCAGTTGACAAATAAGGTCTTCAAGGATCAGATTGGGCATAATATGGAGATATATGTTGATGACATGTTGACTAAGAGCATCCACCACCAGCCATGTCACCGACTTAGAAGAAACCTTCAGCAACCTTCGAAGTCATCAGATCAAGCTTAATCCCCGTAAGTGCTCCTTTGGCGTTACTGCAGGAAAGTTTCTGGGCTTCTTAGTAACCCAACGGGATATCGAGACGAACTCGGAAAAGATTCAGGCCATCCTCAATATGCGGTGACCAATCAACAAGAAGGAGGTCCAACGGCTTACTGAAGAATAGCTGCCCTAAGCCGATTCTTATCCAGATCGGTGGAGACGTGCCTACCTTTCTTCAAAGCCTTACGAAAGGTTGACAGTTTCAAGTGGATGGACAGCTGCCAACGGGCCTTTGAGGAGTTAAAGGAATTCTTGTCCACTCCACCGTTACTATCGAAGCCTGAAGAGGGAGAACAGCTTTTTGTCTATCTAGCTGTCACCCCGGAGGCAGTCAGCTCTGTTCTAGTCTGACTCGATCAAGATGGAGCACAAAAGCCTATCTACTATTAGCAAGGTACTTCATGATGCAGAAATCCGATACTCTCGGATGGAGAAGATTATCTTTGCCTTGGTCGTCTCTGCTCAGCGCCTTCGACCATACTTCCAGGAACACCCGATAGTGATGCTTACAGACCAGCCTCTTAGGTCTATACTGGCTCGACCTGACACCTCAGGTCGTCTTGCAAAATGGGCCATCAAACTGGGAGAGTTTGACTTATCATTCCGGGCTTGCCCTGCTCTTAAGTCCCAAGTGTTGGTGGATTTTTTGGTGGAGTGCACTTGGACCGACGAACGGGACAATGATGCCCCTGAGAAATGTTCCGTAGCTGAGGAAGATTTGGCGGAGGCTTGGATTCTTCATGTTGATGGTGCCTCCAATTCCTAGGGAAGCGGGGCAGGTCTTATTTTAGCAAGTCCAGAGGGAATGACCTTTGGGTATTCCCTTCGCTTCCTCTTCAAGGCTACCAACAATTAAGCTAAGTACGAGGCCTTGCTGGCCGGGATCAAACTTGCCTGTGAGTTAGGAGTAAAGCATCTTTGAGCCTTCACTAACTCCCAGCTCATTCCGGGCACATCACTGAAGAGTTCGAGGCTCGCGATCCTACCATGTCTAGATATTTGGATAAAGTCAAGATGTTGACCTCTTCATTGGCTTATTTCACCATCAGTTACATTCCCAGAGGGGAGAATGCTAGAGCTGATGCATTATCAAAGCTGGCCACTTCGACAGACGACTGCCTAGAAAGAGTGTACGTCGAGCATTTGGAGAGTTCGAGTATCGATTCCGCAGAGGAAGTTATACCGATCATGCAGGAGCCGACTTGGATGGATGCTTACATCCGTTATTTCACTAGTGGCTCTCTCCCCACCAACCCAGCAGAAGCTAGATTGCTAAAGAGGAGGTCGATCAAGTTTGTATTGTTAGAAGGCTGCTTATACAGAAAATCCTTCTCTCATCCTCTTATCAAGTGCATAGGCCCGGTGGATGCTGATTATGTTCTCAGAGAAATCCATGAAGGCATATGTGGGAGTCATGTGGAGGGCAGGTCTCTGGCATATAAAGCCTCTGCCAAGGATATTATTGGCTTACAATGTGCCAGAACGCTGCTGAGTTAGTTCGAAGGTGCGAAAGCTGCCAACGGCACTCAAATATCCAGAGACAACCGGCCTCACTTTTAATCCCTTGTCTACTCCCTGGCCTTTTGCTAAGTGGGGGATGGATATACTTGGGCCTTTCCCCCCAGCTGCAGGACAGAGAGATTCTTATTGGTGGCCATCTACTATTTTATTAAATGGGTCAAGGTCGAGGCATTAGCTAAAATTACTGAAGCCAAGACGAGGGCATTCTTTTGAAAGTCTATTATTTGTCGATTCGGCTTACCTCACACTTTAATTACTGATAATGGCCACCGGTTTGACAACTCAACATTCAATGCCTTTTGTCATGAGCTCGGTATTTGCCATAGGTTCACTTCTGTCGGGCATCCCCAATCCAACGGAGAGGCAGAAGTTATGAACTGTACTATCCTTCGAGGACTCCAAACCCGGTTGGATGAATCCAAGGGCAGATGGGTGGAAGAACTTCCGAGTGTATTATGAGCATACCACACCACTCCCAGGGCCCCCATAGGAGAGACTCCCTTCAGCCTCATCTTCGGATCTGAAGCGGTCATCCTGGTAGAAATCAGCCTCCCAAGCTCTCGAGTAAAAGCATATAAGGAGGGTGAAAACCTCGATCAGTTGAGGGCTAACCTAGACTTCATCGATGAAACCCGAGATCTCACGCGGCTTAGAATGGCCACTTTCTGCCAACGAGCAGAGAAGTACTATAATGCTCGAGCCTGTCCCAAGATGTTTTGCTCCGGAGACCTGGTCCTTAGAAAAGCTGAGGTGTCCAAGCCAACTAAAGGAGGCAAGCTATCGCCAAATTGGGAAGGGCCATATCAAGTCACAAGACCACTTTCACAAAGAGCCTACAGACTGGAAGGGATGGACAGATGACCAATTTCACGTACTTGGAATGCTGGTAATCTCCGCTAATACTATCAATGATAAATGTATTAGACAAATGGTTATAAAAATAGTTTTTAAGTTCTATCGTTCAATTCAATATTGTGCCCTCAGCGGCCCCTAGGATACAGACACCTCGGACCGGCGCAAGAAACTGCCAGAGGTTCAAGTCCTGTGTCCTAGGCAGCCCCGAGTCAAACTCCCGGGCCGGCGCGAGAAACTCCCGTGGCAGTTTTTAAAAGGACCCTGAGCCAGGTCAAAGCGCCCTCAGGTCACCCTCTGGGGTTAAAGGCTCACGAGCATGGTCGCATCACAGCGACTCTTGGGTCACCCCTCAGGGTTTCAAAAGGACCCTGAGCTAGGTCAAAGCGCCCTCAGGTCACCCTCCGGGGTTAAAGGCTCCCGAGCATGGTCCCATCACAGCAACTCTTTGGTCACCCTTCGGGGTTTCAAAAGGACCCTGAGCCAGGTCAAAGCGCCCTCGGGTCACCCTCCGAGGTTAAAGGCTCCCAAGCATGGTCCCATCATAGCGACTCTCAGGTCACCCTTCGGGGTTTCAAAAGGACCCTGAGCCAGGTCAAAGCGCCCTTCGGTCACCCTTCAGGGTTAAAGGCTCCCGAGCATGGTCCAATCACAGTGACTCTCGGGTCACCTTTCGGGGTTTCAAAAGGACCCTAAGCCAGGTCAAAGCGCCCTCAGGTCATCCTACGAGGTTAAAGGCTTCCGAGCATGGTCCCATCATAGCGACTCTCAGGTCACCCCTCGGGGTTTCAAAAGGTCCTAGGCGGCCCCTAGGATACAGACACCATGGACTGGCACGAGAAACCTCCAGAGGTTCAAGTCCTGTGTCCTAGGTGGCCCCGAGTCAAACCCCCATGGCTGTTCCTAGGCGGCCATGGTTCTGTTAGGCTCCTAGAAGGCCCTCGGGCTAGTCCTAGGTGGCCACGGTTACGTTCGGCCCCTGACCGGCCTTCGGGCCGGTCCTAGGCGGCCACGGTTCTATTAGGCCTCTAGCAGGCCCTCGGACCGGTCCTAGGCGGCCACGGTTATGTTTGGCCCCTGGCCGGCCTTCGGACCGGTCCTAGGCGGCCACAGTTACGTTCGGCCCCTGGCTGGCCTTTGGGCCGGTCCTAGGTGGCCATGGTTCTGTTAGGCCCCTAGCAGGCCCTCGGGCTAGTCCTAGGTGGCCATGGTTACGTTCAGCCCCTGGCCGGCCTTTGGGCCGGTCCTAAATGGCCATGGTTCTGTTAGGCCCCTAGCAGGCCCTCGGGCTGGTCCTAGGTGGCCACGGTTACGTTCGGCCCCTGGCCGGCCTTTGGGCTGATCCTAGGCGGCTATGGTTACGTTAGGCCCATGGCCGACTCGAAGGCGGCCACGATTACGTTCGGCCCCTGGCTGGCCTTCGGACTGGTCCTAGGTGGCCACGGTTACGTTCGGCCCCTGACCGGCCCTCGGGCCGGCCCTAGGTGGCCATAGTTACATTCGGCCCCTGGCCGGCCTTTGGGCCGGTCCTAGGCGGCCACGGTTACGTTAGGCCCCTGGCCAGCCCTCAGGCTGGTCCTAGGTGGCCATAGTTCTTTTAGGCCCTTAGCAGGCCCTCGGGTTGGTCCTAGGCAGCCACGGTTACGTTAGGCCCCTGGCCGGCCCTCGGGCCAGTCCTAGGTAGCCATGGTTCTGTTAGGCCCCTAGTAGGCCCTCGGGTTGGTCCTATGTGGCCACAGTTATGTTAGGCCTCTGGCCAGCCCTCGGGCCAGTCCTAGGCGGCCATAGTTCTTTTAGGCCCCTAGTAGGCCCTCGGGCTGGTCCTAGGCGGCCACGGTTACGTTAGGCCCTTGGCCGGCCCTCGGGCCGGTCCTAGGCGGCCATGGTTCTATTAGGCCCCTAGCAGGCCCCTCGGGCTGGTCCTAGGTGGCCACGGTTACGTTCGGCCCCTGGCCGGCCTTCGGGCCGGCCCTAGGCGGCCACAGTTACGTTTGGCCCCTGGCCAACCTTCGGGCCGGTCCTAGGAGGCCACGGTTACGTTAGGCCCCTGGCTAGCCCTCGGGCCGGTCCTAGGCGGCCATAGTTCTTTTAGGCCCCTAGCAAGCCCTCGGGCTGGTCCTAAGTGGCCACAGTTACGTTCGGCCCCTGGCCAGCCTTCGGGCCGGTCCTAGGTTGCCACGGTTCCGTTTGGCCCCTAGCCGGCCCTCGGGCTGGTCCTAGGCGGCCATGGTTCTGTTTGGCCCCTAGCCAGCCCTCGGGCTGGTCCTGGGCGGCCACCATCATAATCGGCCCCAATGATGTTAGGCTCCTGGCCGGCTCTCAAGCTGGTTCTGAGCAGCCCCCAATGTTTGACCCAAAAATGGCATGAACATCTCGAACCAACGCAAGAGACTCTCGAGAGTTTAAACTTGGAATCCTGAGTGGCCCTAAATTGGGCTTTTAGATTGGCATGGGAGGTTTCCTGCATAAATCTTGAATGAATTATACTAGCAGGTCATCAAGTGAACTTAAGGAATAAACCTAGTTTTCCAAACAACAAAATAATCATAAAACTGACAAAATCGGCTTGAACGTCAAAGCTGCACATAAGATAATCAAAATGACCTTACTATTACTGTATTGTCATATAAAAGCTCAGTTTCAGCCACATTACGAAACACAAAAGGGTGAAAGAAAATCAAAGTCAAGGCTTGGAGGGTTCTGACTCGCCTCCCATATCCTCCTCCAGAAGCTAAATGTCATCGAGATTGCCTAATTGGTGAACTTGAAGAATTTTCTCCTTACACTTATCAAATCCTTTAGCAAAAGCATCGACGACTGCTTCGCTACACTCAGCTGCAAATTCAGCGGACCCCTTGTAAGTTTCCACCCCGCCTTGGGCCTTTCGGTCGGCCGCGCTGACCCTGATCATGGCCTCTGCTTGGGTGGCCATTATGCTTTCCTTGGCCTGAATTTCAGTAGCGATCAGTTTGGCTATGGTTTCTCTAACCTCCCCCTCGGCAAAGGCCAGCTTCTCCTCAGTCAAGCCTAGCCGCTCCTCGGCAAAGGCCATGTTGGCCCAGATGACAACCCAAGAGGGGGGGGGGGGGGGGGGTGAATTGGGTTCTTTAAAAATTTAGCCTTTTTAAAATAGTTTGCTTAAGAAGAATGAAAGCAAATGCAATGTAAATACAAAGTGTAGAGAATAAAACAGAGATAGAGATAGAGTCAATGGAAGCACGGCAAACACAAAGATTTTATAGTGGTTCGGTGTATCCAACACCTACGTCCACTCCCAAGATTCACTTGGGTCCACACTATAATCTTCCTTGATTACAGCCGAGTTGTTTTAAGCTCACAACTCAAACTTGTTGTTTTCCAGGGATCACAACGAACCCAGCTGGTTTTCCGGGCTCACCAGCACAAAAACCCTAACACAAGCTATACCAAGCTTGTACCGAGGTAAGACTACCTCCACTAGTTCAATCCCCCAGATTGAACTAGACACAAATAATAGAAATATTTTTTTCAATTACACAGCTCCTCAATGAGCAGATAATCAAATAAAGAACAAAGTTTAGAAAAGCCTAATTTGAAGTTGGTTGGCTTTGAGCTTTTCTTCTTTCTTCTTTTCCTCAACTCCTTTGAAGTGTAGAATCGGGCCTTAGCTCGGATTCTTCACGGACTGAACGTTGGAGTTGATTTGAGATTTTCTTCCTTTCTTTGAATATTGAAAATCTCTTGTTGCTCTTGAATAGCTCTTGGATTTTCTTCTGAAGCTTTTTGGATTGTTGAACTTGAGCACTGACGAAGCTTCCTTTGATTTCACACTTTTTCTTTCACTCTATTTTGAATCTCGGATTTTTTCAAATGATGCTCTGTTTTTCCGATTTTTTTCTTTTTCTCTCTTGATGTGTATATCTCTCTATTTGTATATCTTTGATTTGAAAACGGCTTCTCTATTTATAGATTCTGCAAAAATATAGCCGTTAGAAACAAAGAAAATAGCCGTTAATTAAAAATCTTACCGTTGACGCTGAGTTGGCATTCAGAAAAATCTCGCCCAGATTTGCTGGAGTCGACTCCTGCTTTCCGCGAGTCGGCTCGAAGACGCGATACCAAAAATAGAAATACTCAGAAAGTCAAAGGGTCGACTCATCGAAAATAAGTGTCGACTCCTGACAGTCGGGGGTCGACTCATGAAAAGTTGGGGTCGACTCGCGAAGTGCTCAGAAAAACATTTCTCTGGTGTCTGAGCGGAGTCGACTCACACAGTCATGGAGTCGGCTCGACAGAATCGGGGTCGACTCATGAAATCACAGGGGTCGACTCGAGAAGATTCAGGAATTCTGTATTCTGAGTGGAGTCGACTCTGAAACTCTAGAGTCGGCTCCGGAACGTATCAAAAATCAGAGAATTTTCTGATTGACTTGAAATTCGTTCCAGATTCATTTTAAATCAATTTTTGACTTGAATACAATAAAATTGTCATTAGGAATCAATTCAAGAAATGTTCCAAAAACTCATTGATTGACATATGAAGTATAAAAATTTCTTTTTGAAAGCTTAAACATGGAGCTTGAAGTTACTTTCAAATTGATTAAAATAAACATACTCATTGATTTCTAAATAAATTCATTGCTCAAATAAACTCATTGCATCTTTTATATACTCATGGCTTTTGGTAATCATCAAAATCAATAAGATTGGGGCAACAATTTCTCAACAATCTCCCCAACAATCTCCCCCTTTTTGATGATGACAAAAACATTGAGTATATGCATGATTGATTAATGAATTTATTTTATTTTCATAGTTAGGCTTAGGCTCCCCCTGAATGAGGTAGCTCCCCCTATGAAACTCAAATAAATATCCCATTCATTCAATGATTTATTATATGCATTATAATATCATTCGATTAATTAATTTCTCCCCCATGCATAAAGTTATAAAACTCTCCCCCTTTTTGTTATCAACAAAAAGGTAGAGAAGCATAATCATTCATTCAAGATATGTTTTAACAAAATCTGAGATTCATTGATAATAGGAGAAGTACATTTAAACTCAGATTACATTGAGTATTCAAAACAGACTTTTCATTACATCAATGTATCAAAATGTAAAACATAATATTAACTTCATTACATTGTAAAGACTAAGCATCTAATACATCAAAAGTGAGTCCTTACAATCCTAGTTAAGTGATCTATAATATTTTTCATTCCATCTGTTTGAATCTTAACATAATCCTTCAGTCTTTCATCTACAAAAGTGCAAGCAGTCAATATTTTATCTTGGAGTTCAGCATTGCATTTTGCATAGGTTTCACCATCTCCACAGATGTCTTTAAGTTCTTCAAAGATATTCTTTAGGTCTCCACTTAAAGACTCAGATGAAGTGCTAAGAGTTGACTCAATCTTGGTGATCCGATCATCAAAGATAAGAGTTTCTTTAAGATTCATAAATTTGTTTTCAAACTCTGATTTAATTTATCTGCCTGATCATCAAGAAGACCTTTAAGCTGCCTTAACTGAAGTTCTGAGAAACCGACAGAGAAGATGATGTCTGATCAACCAACGGAGCAGGGGAAGGGACTGGGCAGGAACAGGAGCTCGGAGGTACAGGTGAAGAATGTCTGACTGACGGTCCCAGTGCCTCAGTGTCCGTGGCTCTATCTTCCATCAACCTTTCCTTTCCCATCTACCATTCTTTTTCACAAAACCCATTCTATGCATAGTGGCCAAACTATAAAATCGGTATGTCTTAAATTCCTCATTGGCTCACTATCTGAATGATTATCCCTTGGCTTTGAAAATTTTAGTAAGATCATGCCATAGGGTAAACTGGATTTTCTCTTTTCCACAATCAGCAATGTACCATAATATCATGCTTGGAAGATTAATGGGTTTACCAGTTACTATTGCATCCATTACAAAATATCTCTTTCGAAACATAGTCAAATCTCCCAACTTGGGGAAAGGATTCTACTACAAATATTGTGGAGAAGTCTCAATTCTAAGGACAATTGATTAGCAAAGACCTCTTCAAAACCAACAATCTCCCTGTTAAGCAGTCTAGATAGAGCTGGGCTTCTATCTTCAGAAGAAAAAGTAGATGTCCTGACACTGGAAGATCCAACAATCTTGAAAGCAAATCCACTGTCACTGAAATTTATTTCCTCTAATGATGCTTACAAGTCCATTGTCTCCTCTAGATAGATTCTTGTAAAATTCTTTGACTAGGGCTGGATAGGTAGGACAATCTAAGAACAAATCTTCTCCCAACCCATCTCAATCAACTGTCTCCCAACAAGAAATCCCTCGGCCTCAAATAATTCAAAATCATTTCCTCCCGTTGTTATCACTCTATCGGCAAACGATCTACCTGGATGGAGCCGTAGAGGGAGAAGCACTGGAGTCGAAGAGATGAGGTTGAATCCAAGCTTGGTGAAGGTTCACGAACGGGACGCCTCACGTCTTCCTCACGGCCTTCTTCCTTTTCACCGGCCGCACCAAGGTTAGATCCTCGAGTTTTAGGTGCCATTTGATCTATTGGAGGTTAATCAGGGATTTTGAGGATTTGGAAGGTTGGAAAAATTTTGGAGAGAGTATTTGAAGGATTGAGACGATAGAAATGAGCGGCGAGTCGACTCTGCCCTAGATAAATCAACCTGGGACCACTTCGAGTCGGCTCCGCAAAGCGAGGGGTCGACTCCGGACAGTCACAGAAACCATCCCGAAGTGGAGTCGACTCGCGCCGAGAAGGGGTCGACTCGAGAGTTTCAGTAGAAACCAGGAGTCGACTCCGATACTCACCGAGTCGGCTCCGAGACCATTTCAGAAAAAAAACATGAAATTTCTGAAATGTGTCCGGAAATGATCATAAAAATTGATAAAATAATCATTGGATTTGAATAGATCAATTAGATATGAATTCTAGATAAGATTTCCTTAAAGATCAAGGATTTGAAAGAATTTTAGATAAAATTTCCTTAGGGGTTTCAAATTCATTCTAATGGATCACAAATCCCTAACTCTCCTCTAAGATAACAGAATCTTTCTTCACTTAAAGGTTTTGTAATATATCAGCTAATTGTTCTTCAGTGTTAACATAATCAAGACAATTTCATTATTGCTACATGTTCTCTTATAAAATGATATCTAATTTCTATGTGTTTAGTTCTTGAATGTTGAATTGGATTTTTGTTAGATTAATTGCACTTGTGTTATCACATCTTATAGGTGTTTTATCAAGTGTGATACCATAGTCTTCAAGTTGTCGCTTAATCCATAGGATTTGAGCACAGCAACTTCCAGCTGCTACATATTCAGCTTCAGTAGTTGATAATGCAACTGAATTTTGCTTTTTGCTAAACCATGAGATTAAGTTACTTCCTAAGAATTGGCATGCACCACTTGTGCTTTTTCTATCTAACTTACATCCAGCATAATCAGAATCAGAATATGCAATTAGATTTAATGTGGAGTCTCTAGAATACCATAAACCTACATTTTTTGTTCCACTTAATATCTTAGTATTCTTTTAACAGCAATTAAATGTGATTCTTTAGGTTCAGACTGAAATCTAGCACATAAGCAAACAGCAAACATTATGTCTGGTCTACTTGCAGTTAAGTAAAGTAGGGATCCGATTATACCTCGATAATATTTTTGATCAACCTTCTTACCTTCTTCATCTTTGTCCAGCTGCATGAAGGACTCATTGGTGTTCCGAGGGGTTTCATTGATTCCATACCAAACTTCTTTAGAATTTCTCTTGTGTATTTTGTTTGGTTGATAAAGATTCCCTCTTTGCTTTGTTTGATTTGGAGTCCAAGGAAGAAGTTGAGTTCTCCCATCATGCTCATTTCAAATTCTCCCTGCATTAACTTAGCAAATTCTTGACATAGAAGATTGTTAGTAGCACCAAAAATGATGTCATCAACATATATTTGAACTACAAGTAAATCTTTACCTTTTCTTTTCAAAAATAATGTTTTATCAACATTTCCTCTTGTAAAATCATTTTCAATTAAGAATTTAC
>UESW01004327.1:650394-891370 GCA_900491605.1 Calamus simplicifolius | reverse complement strand
TTGGGTAATGTTTTTAGCTCACAAAGATGAGACTTTCTCGATATTCCTGAAATTCTTCAAGAAAGTCACAAATGAGAAAAACACTACCATAGTATCTCTAAGAAGTGATCATGGAACAGAATTTGAAAATCACTTATTTGAAAGTTTTTGTTCTGAAAATGGAATTAATCATAATTTTTCAGCCCCTAGGACTCCACAGCAAAATGGTGTAGTTGAAAGGAAAAATAGGACTCTAGAAGACATGGCCCGTACCATGCTATGCGAAAGTAACCTACCAAAGTACTTTTGGGCGGAAGCTATTAACACAGCATGCTACATCTTAAATAGAGCCCTAATAAGACCAATCTTAAAGAAAACACCTTATGAATTATGGAATGAAAGAAAACCAATATAAAATACTTTCATGCATTTGGATGTAAATGTTTTATTCATAATAATGGTAAAAACAATTTAGGCAAATTTGATGCTAAATCTGATGAAGGAATATTCTTAGGATATTCAACAACTAGTAAAGCTTATAGAGTATTTAACAAGAAAACCTTAGTAGTTGAAGAATCCATTCATATAGTTTTGATGAGTCTTTAGCATCTAGTTCTGAAAAGCTTGATGATGAGGAAGATACAAACATAATTGAAAAAGATCTTGAAAAACTTAATATTGAAGTATCTTCAGATCATGAGCAAGAAGCTAAAGATGATGATTCACATAAGGACGATGATGTCAATATTGATCATAATGATATAGATCTTCCAAGAGACTGGAGATATGCTCATAGTCATCCCAAGGAATTGATTATAGGTGATCCATCTCAAGGAATAAGAACTAGATCATATATGAGAAATATTAGTAATCATCTTGCATTTGTATCACAAATTGAACCAAAACTATTGAAGAAGCTGAAAAAGATAATAATTGGATGTTAGCAATGCAAGAAGAATTAAATCAATTTACAAGAAATAATGTATGGACATTAGTTGAAAGACCTAAAAATCATTCAGTAATAGGATCAAAATGGGTTTTTAGAAATAAACTAGATGAAAATGGCATAGTAATTAGAAACAAAGCTAGATTGGTTGCTAAAGGATATAATCAAGAGGAAGGTATTGATTTTGATGAAACCTTTGCGCCTGTAGCTAGATTAGAAGCCATTAGGCTATTACTTGCATTTGCATGTCATATGAATTTTAACTTATTTCAAATGGATGTAAAAAGTGCATTTTTAAATGGATTTATAAATGAAGAAGTTTATGTAGAACAACCACCAGGTTTTGAAGATCACGAATTTTCAAATCACGTTTTTAAATTGCACAAAGCTTTATATGGTTTGAAACAAGCACCTAGAGCTTGGTATGATAGGTTAAGTAAATTCTTAATTAGAAAATGATTTTACAAGAGGAAATGTTGATAAAACTTTGTTTTTGAAAAGAAAAAATAAAGATTTATTGTAGTACAAATATACGTAGATGACATTATTTTTGGTGCTACTAACGATTCTCTTTGTCAAGAATTTGCAAAGTTGATGCAGGGAGAATTCGAGATGAGCATGATGGGAGAACTCAACTTCTTCCTTGGACTCCAGATCAAACAAAGCAAAGAGGGAATCTTCATCAACCAAACAAAATACACAAGAGAAATCCTAAAGAAGTTTGGTATGGAATCAATGAAACCCCTCGGAACTCCAATGAGTCCTTCATGCAAGCTGGACAAAGATGAAGAAGGTAAAAAGGTTGACCAAAAGTATTATCGAGGTATAATCGGATCCCTTCTTTATTTAACGCAAGTAGACCAGATATTATGTTTTCTGTATGTTTATGTGCTAGATTTCAATCAGAACCTAAAGAATCACATTTAATTGCTGTTAAAAGAATACTAAGATATGTAAGTGGAACAAAAAATGTAGGTTTATGGTATTCTAGAGACTCCACATTAAATCTAATTGCATATTCGGATTCTGATTATGCTGGATGTAAAGATAGAAAAAGCACAAGTGGTGCATGCCATTCTTAGGAAGTAACTTAATCTCATGGTTTAGCAAAAAGCAAAATTCAGTTGCATTATCAACTACTGAAGCTGAATATGTAGCGGCTGGAAGTTGCTGTGCGCAAATCCTATGGATTAAGCGACAACTTGAAGACTATGGTATCACACTTGATAAAACACCCATAAGATGTGATAACACTAGTGCAATTAATCTAACAAAGAATCCAATTCAACATTCAAGAACTAAACACATAGAAATCAGATATCATTTTATAAGAGAACATGTAGCAAATAATGAAATATGTCTTGATTATGTTAACACTGAAGAACAATTAGCTGACATATTCACTAAACCTTTAAATGAAGAGAGATTCTGTTTCTTAGAGGAGAGTTAGGTATTTGTGATCCTTTAGAATGAATTTGAAACCCCTAAGGAATTTTATCTAAGATTCTTTCAAATCCTCAATCCTTAAGGAAATCTTATCTAGAATTCATATCTAATTGATTCACTCATATCCAATGATTATTTATCAATTTTTATGATCATATTCCGGACACATTTCAGAAATTTCATGTTTTTGGTCTGAAATGGTCTCGGAGCCGACTCGATGCGTATCGGAGTCGACTCCCGGTTTCAACTGAAACTCTCGGGTCGACCCCTCTTAGGCGCGAGTCGACTCCATGTCGGACGTCCTTTCTGTGTCTGTGCCGAGTCGACACCTGGGTTTGCGCGAGCCGACTCGAGGTGGTCCCAAGTTGATTTATCTAGGGCAGAGTCGACTCGCCGCTCATTTCATTCGACCCAATTTCAAAATACTCTCTCAAAACTCTTCCAAACCTTCCAAACTCCTAGAATCCCTTTTGACACCTCCAATCATCAAATGGCACCCAAAACTAGAGGATCTAGTCTTGCGGCGGGCGGCATCAAGCGAAGCGTGCCGTGAAGAAGACGGTGAAGCGTCCGGTGCGTGAGCCTTCTCCAAGCACGGACTCCACTTCATCTGCTTCTACTCCGACTGCTACTCCTGCTGCCACTTCTTCCCAGGTAGATCGTCTAGCGGATAGGATCATTACTACTGGTAGGAAGGTGGATTTTGAATTATTTGAGGCTGAGGGCTTTCTTGTTGGGAGACAGCTGATCGAGATGGGTTGGGAGAAAATTTGTTCTCTAGAGTGCCCGACTATCCCTCATTGGTTAAGGAATTCTACAAGAATCTGTCTAGAGGAGACCATGGACTAGTAGCAATGTGAGAGGAGTCAGGCTATCTGTTACTGCTGAGATTCTATCTAGATTGTTGGAATTACCCTTATCTGGCACTTCCACCTTTTCTTCTGATGACCGCGCCCCAGCTTTATCGAGATTATTAAACCGGGATGTGGTTGGATTTGAAGAGGTCTTTGCTAATCAACTTTCTTTAGAATTGAGATTACTACACAATATTTGCAGTAGGATACTCTTTCCTAAAACTGGTAGATTTGACTATGTTTCGGAGAGAGATGTCTTTGTAATGGATGCCATAGTGACAGGCAAGCCTATCAATCTTCCCAGCATGATTCTATGGTACATAGCAGACTGCGGAGGGAAAAGAAAATCTAGTCTGCCTTATGGGATGATCCTTACAATGATCTTTCGAAGCCAAGGTGTAGTGATTTCTGATAATGAACCTATGAAGAATCTAAGACACACTGATTTTTATAGCCTGGCAACAATTCATCGGATGGGATTTATCAAAAAGAATGGTAAATGGGAAAGGAAAGGAGTGACAGAAGAAGAGCTACAGATACTGAGGCTGCAGGACCCTCTGTTAGACATCCTTCGCCTGCACCTCCGAGCCCTTTGATTTCTGCCTCTGCTCCAGCCCCAGTTCCAACTTTTGTTCAAACTTCATCTTCTGCTAGTTTTTCAGATCAACAACTTATGCAACTCAAAGATTTACTTGAAGATCAATCTGATAAACTTAAAACTGATTTTGAGAATAAATTTATGAATTTGAGAGAGACTCTTTATTCACTTGATGATCGTATCTCTAAGATAGAGTCCACTCTCAGCTCTTCTTCGGCATCCTTAAGTGGTGATCTCAAAAACATTTTGAAGAACTTAAGGATATATGCGGAGATGGAGAGACATATGCCAAGTGCAATGCAGAGCTTCAAGACAAGATTCAGAGTGCGTGCACCTTTGTTGATGAAAGGCTCAAGGATTATGTAAAAATTCAATCTGAATGGAATGAAAAACATAGTAGATCATTTAACTAGAATTGTAAGAACTCATTTTTGAGTTACTAGAGTTTCAATCCTTGTTTTGTACTGAAGTTTTTATTATGCTTTCATTTTGAAATCAATGTACTGAACATTTTGATGTATTAGACCTTTAATGAAATGAATTCTCTATTTCCTTATTTCAATGAATGAATGAAATTTGAATGAATGTTTATGATTCTCTATCTTTTGTTGATAACAAAAAAGGGAGAGAATTTTATAGTTCTATGATTGTGATACAATGAGATAAACAATGAGATATTTAATTAAGTTTCATAGGGGGAGCTACTTCATTAAGGGGGAGCCTAAGCCTAACTATGAAAACAAAATAAATTTACTAATCAATCATGAACAAACTCAATGTTTTTGTCATCATCAAAAAGGGGGAGATTGTTGGAAGATTATAGAAAAATTATATGATCCAATCCTTTTGATTTTGATGATTACTAAAAGCCATTGAGTTTATTAAAGGATGTAATGAGTTTATGTAAATGAGCAACAAATTTATTTTGAACTATTAATGAACATGCTCAAGTTTAACTTTAATCAATTTTGAAAGTGACTTTAAGCTTAATATTCAAACTTTCAAAAAGAATGTTATAATTCATGTTTTATTCAATAAGTTTTTGGATAGTTCTTGAATCAATTCTAAATGTTAATTTTATTGATTTCAAGTCAAAACAATGAATTAAAATGAATCTGGAACGATTTTAATGTCAATCAGAAAAGTTTCAGAGTCGACTCCGCTCAGTGTACAGAAATGTGCATCTGTGTCGAGTCGACCCACGAAATTTGTCGAGTCGACCCCTGATTCTGTCGAGCCGACTCCTGGACTGTGCGAGTCGACTCCGCTCAGACACCAGAAGAGTGTTTTTCTGAGCACTTCGCGAGTCGACCCCAAGCCTTTCTTGAGTCGACTCCCGACTATCAGGAGTCGACATTTTATTTCAGGCGAGTCGACCCCTAACCTTTATAAACATTTCTATATTTGGAAAGACGAGCTCGAGCCGACTCGGAAAAAGCATGAGTCGACTCCAGCAAATCTGGACGATATTTTTTCACGATGACACGTCACTCCAACGGTAAGATTTTTGAATAACGGCTATTTTTCTTGTCTCTAACGGATATATTTTTGCAGAATCTATAAATAGAGGAGCTCTTTTCATATCACACAAGTTTTTGAAAATCAAAAAGAGAGAAAAGAATATCTTTCAAAAAGAGGGAAAAACAGAGCATATTGAAAAAATCTTCTAGCTCAAAGTAGAGTGATTCAAAAGGAGCGAAATCAAAGAGAAGATTTGTCTGCTCCATCTCATCAATCCACAAGAGTCAAAAGAAAATCCACAAGCATTTCGAAGATCAAATCGAAGGATTTTCAAAAGGAGAAAAAGCTTCATCTCAACTCCAAAGTCTTCAACGGTCAAGAATCTTGCTGAGGCGTGATTCAACACTTCAAGAGGAGTTAAAGAGAAGAAGGAAGAAAACCAAAGCCACTACCATCTGCAATACTATCAGGCTTTTCTAACTCTTTATTTTATACTTCATTTGTATATTTGCTCAAGGGGAGCATTTCATTACTTAAACACTGTTATTCTAATTGGTTGCTGATTCAATCAGTGGATTGAATCAGTGGAGGTTGATATACCTCGTTGCAAGCCGGAGTGCTTGTGTTGGGTTAGTTGTGAGCCCGTGAAAAATAACGTGTAGGGTTTTGTGCTGGTAAGCCCGAGTTAAAACCAGCTGGGTTCGTTGTTCACCCGGGAAAACAACAAGTTTGAGTTGTGAGCTTGGAAAACAACTCGACTGTAATCTAGAGAGGTTATAGTGTGGACCCAAGTGAATCTTGGGAGTGGACGTAGGTGTTGGTTGCACCGAACCACTATAAAATTATCTTGTGTTTGCCGTGCTATATTTTCTCTCTCTCTATCTCTCTTTATTAATTGCTTGTGCATTGCTTCTTAGTTAATTTCACTCACTTGCACATCTTGAGCAAATCTGTTTAAAACATCTAAAAAGTCTTAAATTTTTAAGAAC
This sequence comes from Calamus simplicifolius, assembly GCA_900491605.1. Taxonomy (NCBI): domain Eukaryota; kingdom Viridiplantae; phylum Streptophyta; class Magnoliopsida; order Arecales; family Arecaceae; genus Calamus; species Calamus simplicifolius. Next base: position 885,097 of record UESW01004327.1, on the reverse strand, counting down.
CCAATTCACCCCCCCCCCCCTCTTGGGTTGCCATCTGGGCCAACACGATTTATGTCCTTTTTTATTACATTTAAAGCATGTAAAATTACTTGGCTAGCACGCACAAAAATATTTTTTAGTGATTTTTGTTTTCTTAAAGTGTTATATCCTAATCCGGCTTTGTCAAAAACTGCTTTTTGACTATTTAATAACATGTCCAATTTAGCTGAGCTTAAGGTAAACTTATCAACTATGTTCTTATGTTTTTCAACCTCTTTCCTTAGTTTATCATTTTCATTGGAAATTAATTCTTTTTCTTTTACCAAAATTTTATTTTCAGATATAAGTTTCTAACTTCATTATTAAGATCTTTCTTTTCTTTAATGAAAGTTAAATTTTTATTTTTCAAAAACTTGTATTTCTTTTTCAAAACCTTGAAATCGCCGACAAGTTCATTAAAAGCATCAAATAATTCATCAAATGCAAATTCATCGCAAGGGTTATCGGAACTTACCTCATCGTTGTCGTCCGCCATAAAACATACATTTGCGACTTCCTTTTGTTCTTCTTCTTCGGAAGAAGATTCTTCGCTATCACTCCAAGTCGCCACATAAGCCTTCTTTTTCTTTTTGTAGGCTTTCTTCAATTTAGGACATTCATTCCTAAAGTGCCCCAGTTTATTACACTCATAGCAAGTCAAGGGGTCTTTCTCCTTTTCTTTGTCCTTGTCCTTGTTCTTATCCTTTTCTCCTTCCCACTTGCTCCAAATTTCTTCTTGTGGAAGGATTTCTTTCTCCTCATGAATCTTTTAAACTTTTTAGCTAAGAGAGCAGTCTCTTCATCATCATCATCATCGCTGCTGCTCTCTTCTTCTTTTGCAGCTTTGAGGGCAATCACTTTTTTCTTCTTTGTGTCCTCCTCTACATGCTGCTTCATTGTTAGCTCATGGGTCATAAGTGATCCTAGAAGCTCCTCTAAGGGTAGAGTGTTGAGGTCCTTTGCTTCTTGGATTGCTGTCATTTTTGCTTTTCATGATCTTGGTAGTGACCTAAGAATTTTTCGAACAAGTTTTGAGTTAGTATATGTCTTACCAAGACTTTTTAAACCATTTACAATATCTGTAAATCTAGTATACATGCATGCAATGGTTTCAGATTGTTCCATGCTAAACAACTCATATTTATGAACAAGAATATTAATTTTAGATTCTTTTACTTGATTGGTACCCTCATGGGTAACCTCTAATCTATCCCAAATCTCCTTTGCGGAATTACATGTGGAGATTCTATTAAATTCATTTGCATCTAAAGAGCAATATAAAACATTCATGGCTTTAGCGTTAAGCTGTGCCATCTTCCTATCATTATCATTCCAGTCCCTTTCGGGCTTAGGAAAAATAGTGCCATCAATAACATGTGTGGGTGTACTAGGTCCATTAATTATAACACCCTATAATTCATAATCAGAAGCTTGAATGAATATCCTCATTCTTGCTTTCCAATAAGAATATTCGTAGAATGACCTTCAGCAAATGATCCAACTTGAGTTGCCATTTGGATCTTTAGCTCTTGATCATGTGATCAAAATCTAATGAGCACTTGCTCTGATACCAATTGTTGGCCCAGATGACAACCCAAGAGGGGGGGGGGGTGAATTGGGTTCTTTAAAAAATTTAGCCTTTTTAAAATAGTTTGCTTAAGAAGAATGAAAGCAAATGCAATGTAAATACAAAGTGCAGGGAATAAAACAGAAATAGAGATAGAGTCAATGGAAGCACAGCAAACACAAAGATTTTATAGTGGTTCGGTGTATCCAACACCTACGTCCACTCCCAAGATTCATTTGGGTCCACACTATAATCTTCCTTGATTACAGCCAAGTTTTTTACAAGCTCACAACTCAAACTTGTTGTTTTCCAGGGATCACAATGAATCCAGCTGGTTTTCCGGGCTCACCAGTATAAAAACCCTAACACAAGCTATACCAAGCTTGTACCGAGGTAAGACTACCTCCACTAGTTCAATCCCCCAGATTGAACTAGACACAAATAATAGAAATATTGTTTTTCAATTACACAGCTCCTCAATGAGCAGATAATCAAATAAAGAATAAAGTTTAGAAAAGCCTGATTTGAAGTTGGTTGGCTTTTGAGCTTTTCTTCTTTTCTTTTTTTCCTCAACTCCTTTGAAGTGTAGAATCGGGCCTCAGCTCGGATTCTTCACGAACTGAATGTTGGAGTTGATTTGAGCTTTTTCTTCCTTTCTTTGAATATTGAAAATCTCTTGAGTTGCTCTTGAATAGCTCTTGGATTTTCTTCTGAAGCCTTTTGGATTATTGAACTTGAGCACAGACGAAGCTTCCTTTGATTTCACACTTTTTCTTTCACTCAATTTTTGAATCTCGGATTTTTTCAAATGATGCTCTATTTTTTCGATTTTTTTCTTTTTCTCTCTTGATGTGTATATCTCTCTATTTGTATATCTTTGATTTGAAAACGGCTTCTCTATTTATAGATTTTGCTAAAATATAGCCGTTAGAAACAAAGAAATATAGCCGTTAATTAAAAATCTTATCGTTGACGCTGAGTTGGCATTCAGAAAAATCTCACCCAGATTTGTTGGAGTCGACTCCTGCTTTCCGCGAGTTGGCTCGAAGACGCGATACCAAAAATAGAAATACTCAGAAAGTCAAAGGGTCGACTCATCGAAAATAAGGTGTCGACTCCTGACAGTCGGGGGTTGACTCATGAAAAGTTAGGGGTCGACTCGCGAAGTGCTTAGAAAATTATTTCTCTGGTGTCTGAGCGGAGTTGACTCACACAGTCATGGAGTCGGCTCGACAGAATCGGGGGTCGACTCATGAAATCACAGGGGTTGACTCGAGAAATTCAGGAATCTCTGTATTCTGAGTGGAGTCGACTCTGAAACTCTAGAGTCGGCTTCGGAACGTATCAAAAATCAGAGAATTTTCTGATTGACTTGAAATTCATTCCAGATTCATTTTAAATCAATTTTTTGACTTGAATACAATAAAATTGTCATTAGGAATCAATTCAAGAAATGTTCCAAAAACTCAATGATTGACATATGAAGTATAAAAATTTCTTTTTGAAAGCTTAAACATGGAGCTTGAAGTTACTTTCAAATTGATTAAAGTCATACTTAACATACTCATTGATTGTTCTAAATAAATTCATTGTTCATATAAATAAACTCATTGCATCTTTTACTATACTCATGGCTTTTGGTAATCATCAAAATCAATAAGATTGGGGCAACAATTTCTCAACAATCTCCCCAACAGGCCAGCTTCTCCTCGGTTGAGTTTAGCCGCTCCTCTGCGTTGGCCAATCTCTCCTCCATAGCCCGGGCCTCAAATCGAGCAGCTCCATCCTATCCTCAACCGCGGCCACCCTTTCTTCGGCCTGAGTCACCCTAAGAAGAACACTCTTCAATTCTTCCTTGACCGACCCCAATTTTGACATGGCTTCGAGCAGCTTGGCGTCAGCCACTCGAGCCCTTCTCTCGGCCTCTTCAACCTGGGTCTAAAGATCTCGACCCTCCTCCTTGGCAACCCTCAGCGCGTCGGAGATTGTGATCTCCCGAGCCCTCGCCTTCGATATTTCCCGGGTTAGCTCATCTACTCGAGATTTAAGAACATCTAGCTCGGAGGGGTTTTGCTTCCGGTTGCCCGAGCCTTCGAGGCAAGCATCTCGAAGAACGAATGCACTATTAGATGCCTGCATACACCACCAGGTGAGAGAGTGACCATAATGGACTTCAAGAAAGAAAGAGCTATAGATCTTGTATAATCACTTGGAGGAATGCGCCGAAGAAAGTATCCAAAGACTTCTCTAGTGGTTGATGCCAAAGCTCGGCCTGGAGATTGGGTAGAGTCGAGCGGCTACGTACACGCTCGGCTAGGCAACCCCGTCGAATCGCATTAACACCGGATGACCGATTTACAAGGCCCTCATCGGAGGGCACCTCCACCCCCTCCTGGGGCGAGCGAACATTAGGAGATCGGTCTTCGCTGACCTCCTAAATCGGAGGCATTGCCATTCTCTCTTCCGGCGAAACCACGTCATCGACCCCGACCGATGGCAGAGACTTTTTCCCTCACTGACTCCTCTTGAGTCTGGGCCAGAGGGACCCCCATTGGTGGCTCCTGTGGAACGACAGCCGAGGGGACCTCTGTTACTAGTCCTTCAACAAAAGGATCCCTCCTCCTTGCTTTCCCTGCCAAAGTAACTCCGGGAGAGGAAGGTGGCTGCTCAACCTGCTTTGGCTTTTTGGGCGCGACCTTCGTCGAGCCTCCGGTGGCCTTCCTTTTATTATTAAGGGCCTCCAACAAAAAATCTATGGAGAATCTCATTTCTGCATCATAAAAACAAAGAGTCAGAAATAGGAGCAATAAAACAAACATGAACAAGACAAAAAAACCATAAGTCAACAAAAACCTATAAGCACACGTGAAATAAACAAACATAAGATAAAAGGAGGAAAAGAAATTTTGGCCAATGGTGGAGGATGGTAGCGTTCACCGGATCTCGGTGAGGATGCCACTGGTGCTGCTAGGGCTTCACGAAGGTTGCCCTCTGATAGCAGTTTTGCACAGGGAGGAATGATGAAAGATAGGAGGGCCTTGAAAAGCTCTCGATCCCTTTCCTCTATGCTGGAGTTTTTATGGGGCTAACGTCAGGGTAACTCCAAGACGTTTTTATCCTCTCGCCATGGACATAGAAGAAATGCGACTTCCACCCTTTTATCTTTGAGGGCAAGTCCAATTTAAGTACCCTCTTGGGACGGGAGGCAAAACTCCACCAGCCGCTCTTGGAGGAATTCCTAAGTTTGTAAAAGCTCGAAAGAGGGAAACTCGAACGGGAGCGCCATGGAAATGGCACAACACTAAGAATACATATATGATTCTAATAGAGTTTGGGGTCAATTGAGCAGGAATCAAATTATATCTATCTAAAAGGTTTAGGAAGAAAGGATGGAGAGGGAGGTGAAGTCCACCCTTAAGGAATTCTTCATAAAGGGCGACTCCTCCTCCTTGACCATAGGTCACCTTATCGCCATACCAAGGGGCGGACAGGCAAACGTTGTCGGGAATTTTATACTGAACCCTAATTCTCCTTATGTCATGATCTTTTAGGACAGAACATATTCCCTCCGAGCCCATGGAATTGGGTCTAGAAGGAGATGTCGAATGTGAGGGAGGGGGTGAAACCCTAGAGGTCGGAGAGATGACCCTATCGGCAGGGGGAGGAACCTCACTTGGAAAAACCTCACCCGAGGGAACCTCACATGGAGGAACCTCACTCAAGGGAACCCCGCCAGGGTACGGACCGGCAGTCTGGAACGATCGGGTATGGAAATTCCGCCAGGAGCCCGGTGACGTGCCTTGAGAATCTCTTCCCTAGATGGTTTGACTAGAGGCCCCTTACCCTTCCTATCGACCTGAGAATCCATCAAGAAGAAGAAACACAGAGAAAACCAAAAAACTAACCTCGAGACAGAAGGACAGAACCAAAAGGGAACTTAGCGCTGGGAGGAAGAGCAAGAAACAAGAAGAATGCAAAAGCGATGGAAGATAAAAAGGATGGGTGGGATAATATGAGCCTCTCAGATTTAGGAGACCCCGCCCATCATGAAGAATAAGGCGGCAAGTACCAAAACGTGGCCCAGGTGTCACTAACCTATAAGAGGAGCATGTTTTCCCAAGCAAAAAGATCCATCAGCGCGATTCAAGTACACAAAGTCCTTTCCCATCAATCACGAGGCGTTCCTTTTAAGTAATAAGATGGCTTTTAATTTTCTTAGAAGCGCACACCCATCATAAATGGGTTGTGATGCATTAAACTTAATTATATAAAAAAAAATTTCGTGCTCCTTTTCTTGGCAAGCGCGTGCATGTGAACACCAAGACTCAGGAGCGGGGGGGGGCATATGATGTGGCTAGTAAAGAGCCACATGTTAAAAATGATACTGCGACCCTAGACGGCCAGGGCCAGCACTAGGCGGCCCAAAGATACTTGGCCCCTAACGGCCTCAGGCCAGCACTAGGCGGCCCAAAGATACTTGGCCCCTAGATGGCCCCAGGCCAATTCTAGGCGGCCCCAATGGTACTTGGCCCCTAGACGGCCCCAGGGCCAGCTCTAGGCGGCCCCAACGGTACTTGGCCCCTAGATGGCCCTAGGGCCAGTCCTAGGCGGCCCCAATGGCACTTGAACCCTAGACGGCCCTAGGGCTAGTCTAGGCGGCCTGAGATACTTGGCCCCTAATGCCCCATGGCTAGTCCTAGGCGGACCCAATGGTACTTGGCCCCTAGACAGCCCTTGGGCCAGCTCTAGGCAGCCCCAATGGCACTTGGCCCCTAGACGGCCCTAGGGCCAGTGCTAGGCAGCCTCAATGGTACTTGGCCCATAGATAGCCCTAGGGCTAGTTCTAGGCGCTCCAAGGTACTTGGCCCCTAGACAGCCCCAGGGCCAGCTCTAGGCGACCCCGAGGTACTTGGCCCCTAGGCAGCCCTAGGGCCAGCTCTAGGCGGCCCCAATGGCACTTGGCCCCTATACGGCCCTAGGGCCAGCTCTAGGCGGCCCCAATGGCACTTGGCCCCTAGACGGCCCTAGGGCCAGCTCTAGGCAGCCCCAATGGCACTTGGCCCCTAGACGGCCTAGGGCCAGTCCTAGGCGGCCCCAACAACACTTGACCCCTAGACTGCCCTATGGCCAGTCCTAGGCGGCCCCAGCGGCACTTGGCCCCTGGACGGCCCAGGGCCAGTCCCAGGCGGCCCCAATGGCACTTGATCCCCAAACGGCCCCAGGGCCGATCCGAGCGCGAATCTTCTTTCAAAAACTCATAGGTTTGACAAGATATGGGACATCATTTCGGGCATCCTTTTCAGAGGATCTTGGCCCAAAGGTCATTAATAGCATTTAATGACCATGACTAAATTAGCATCAAAAGATGATCACCTGCCATAAAGTATCGATCACTTTGAGTCAGAAAAGCCACTAAGGCCCAAAAAGTCATTAGCAGAATTTAATGACTATGGCTAAATAAGTATCAAAAGGTGATCACCTGCCATAAAGTATCGATCACTTCTAGTCAGAAAAGCATTAAGGCCCAAAAAGTCATTAGCAAAATTTAATGACTCTGGCTAAATAAGTATCAAAAGGTGATCACCTGCCATAAAGTATCGATCACTTCGAGTTAGAAAAGCCACTAAGGCTCAAAAAGTCATTAGTAGAATTTAATGATTGGCTAAATAAGTATCAAAAGACGATCACTGCCATAAAGTATCGATCACTTCGAGTAGAAAAGCCACTAAGGCCCAAAAAGTCATTAGCAGAATTTAATGACTCTGGCTAAATAAGTATCAACAGGCGATCACCTGCCATAAAGTATCGATCACTTCGAGTCAGAAAAGCCACTAAGGCCCAAAAAGTCATTAGCAGAATTTAATAACTTGGCCAAATGAGCATTAAAAGCCGATTATTCCTGGAAAAACGTTGATGATGTCGGAACAATGGATGCGAATCTAATTCGACCAACTCTGATATTCTATCTATAAGAATGTTGACACGTCGTGATATTCGGAAGAGAGCAAAGGGAGATGCCAATAAAAGGGAGGTAAAAGCAAACAGAAAGGGGGGATTTTTTAAGCCAAAAACAACCCACTTCTTACACACATACTTCTTCTTAAGAAAAAAACTACTGCTGTATTCTGGTGGCTAACTTGAGCATCGGAGGGTCCCCAACTGGAATCCCCAGTCCCGGGACTTCTTGCAGATCTCGAAGACGAAGGATCGTGGCAACTGTCGCTCAAGGACATCAGCTCAAAATGACCAGGCATCAACAGTAATTAAGCTGCGAATGCTATCGCAAACCTAGACATGAGTTGTGTAAAAGAATTTCAAGTTGGCATCTTTCCAGTGCAAAATCTGTGAATGTTATTGCACACATAGACATAAGCTGTGTCATTTTCACTACATAAATCAATTAAGTCACTAGTAGCCTTAACTAAGTTTGAATATACTTAACCCATCATAGATTGACTCAAACCCACGTCAACTAATATTAAATCAATAATCAGGTTCACTAATTTACCTTATATTGGGTTCTGGTTGAATGAAACAGACCCAAATAACAACCCGTTCACTGGAATTGCAACAGAACTAGCTTCTTGATTTCCAATTATAACTGACTCAAGAATCAGGTTTTTCATTCATAATGATGTCTAATTTCAGCTTGTTCAATTGATGCTCGGTTATTAAATCGCCACAATATTGTTCTTACTAATTTTATTGTAGTCCATTCACAATTAACCTTATGGTGTTAGACTTTTGGTCCAACCTAAATTAGTAGGGTAAGTAGATCAGGGAAACTCAAAAACCTCAGAACTAAAACCAATTTGTTTCAGGTTTGATACCAGAGAGTAGTAACATGTTGTCAGAACAAGAAGGCCTTATTGTTGGATGGATTGTAGATTTCATGGTTCCATCAAAGAGATCACCCAAATTTGGGGCGCAAGGGTTTTTAAACCTTTGGAATTTATCTTGCCTGTTATTCCATTAATTGCTGATTAAGAAATGATAATTTGAGATGCTAGTCAAAGAGCAGTAGAAGTATATTGATCTTTCAAACCAATGGATCCATTATGAAAAAAAGTTGTCATTTTATTCCTAGTTGTTTGAAGCAAGTGCAGGAGATTTTAACTCTTTTATTAACAGTATTCATATCTTAAGTTTGCTGCTAAAAAACCTCTGGACTACAAATTTGAGATCAGCAAATCTGTATCTATGGACATAGTAGATCCAAATCTGGGTGACTGATTTACAGTAATGGATGAATAAAAATATCATGTTATGGCAAGCAAGTTCCCTAATGATATGAGCTACATCAATTATTGTTCAAGGGTTCATAATGATTTGTAATGGTAATGAAAGAACTTTGCTGTCTGTCACGCTCCAAATCCACCCTCTGATTCAGCCACATGACACGGCCACATGAACCTAAGGCAAGCCCTAGAGACCATGCAAGCCTGATATAAACAATCCATACTACATTCCACAAAAGTTTTATCATTTAAAGAAATAGCAATTATCATAATTAAAAAAAATTGAGTAAACATCCACTAATGTTATAAACATAAATTCATTGTTTTCCCTACAATCTTTAGAAAAGTTTATTAAAATAGAATTTATATCTATCTAACTAATCGCAATAGCTGCAACGTGCTCCATCCCATCCTATCAAATTAATCACCTCAACCTATAAAAAAATTTCAACGAATATAATGAGCTCAACAGCCGTAAGAATCCCCTACATAAAATTTACTTTCTTACATAGCAATTAAATAGATAACCTTTATGATATAAATACATGATTAAGGAAATCCAAACCATCAAACCAATAAATGTAGATGCCATCATGCAATCATGTAATACATCTAATGACTTCAGACTCAACCAGTCATACATTGGATCCAAATCCACTTAGTTTTCAGTTCTAGACTACCATAACCATGTTTCAGCCCATGGCTGGGCAACTGTCACACTCCAACCTGTGACGGGCAATATTACCATATTTTCAGCATGTGGTGGGGCCCATGTTGTCACACTTCAACCTATGACTAGCAACACTACCACATTTCTAGCCTATGACAAGGCTCTCATATGGCCAGCCTAGAGCATCAACCATCATGCACTCATGCATCACAACCAACATATAGCATACATATCAATGCATCACAACTCAACCATAATAATAAAATTTTATAAGTCATAATTAGGCAATATTCATCGATCAAACCAAACCAAGAATCAGAAGATAGCACAAAATCCAAAATTTGCCCAACGTAAATAATTAAAAACCAACAATTATTATTATACAATACCATAAAAATTATGTAGAAGAATTCTTACTTCACAATTCGGCTAACAACCCCTCACCGACGACTTGAATATAACTCCTCCCTGTTATGTTGGTTGTCTTCTTCAGCTGACACAATTCATATATTTTATTTAATTAACAGAAATAAACATTAATAAAAATAAAATAAAATAAAAATTAATTTTTCTTCTAAAACCCATCATTGGGTCTATGCCACAATCCGAGCACTCACATTCTCCTTTCCCTTTATATATATATACTATAATCCCCTCACCACGTTCATAACATATTGCCTATTTTCTTTCCATCTTTAATGATCCGCTAAGAACTTACCTCTCTTTCCTAGCGTCCAATGATATCCTGACGATGGAGGGCTTTGCTTCCCCACTTTTCTCTCTCCTTCTTCTTCTCTCTCTCTCTTTTTCTTTTGGCAGCGTTATGAAACAACCCTAAGTCCCCCACCCCCTCTTATATATATATTTTTATAGGCCGAAACAGATAAGGAGATAAGAAACTCCTCCCTAATTCCACCACCAAATTCACGTGCAGCGGTTAGGGGAGGATAAACTCCTCCCCAAATCATGCACGGATGGTTAGGGGGGCCCAATTTTATGGACTTTACATTCTCCCCCCCTTAAAATAAATTTTGTCCTCAAAATTTTTCTTACCATATACATCAAAGAGTTGAGGACGCTTGTCTTTTACTTCTTACTCAAGTTTCCAAGTATCCAATGATGTATCTAACATCAAGAATCAATTTGATCTTTGTACCAAATGGAAATTGAGTTCCTTAAAAAGTATATATATATATTGACGTACATTTTTACTAGTCTCTCCAAGACACCCCGTTAAGTACCATGTGTCAACTTCAAATTAGTTTTTACCACATCCTTGAGTTCTACATTCCACTTTTATTGTTTTAATAGTTATTAGCCAACACATAATAATTTCATATTTCAAACTTTTAATTCAAATAAAATTTAAATTTTTTCCCACTCACTCTCATTCAATCCTAAACCATATTTTCAATACCACTTCAGTCACCATTTTTTTTTCATCCCTAATGATCTTAAACCTAAGCTCTGATACACTTCTGTCACGCCCCAAATCCACCTTGATTCGGCCATGTAACACCGCCGCATGAACCCTAAGGCAAGCCCTCGAGACCATGCAAAGTCTGATATAAACAATCCATACTACATTCCACAAAAGTTTTATCATTTAAAGAAATAACAATTATCATAATTAAAAAAAAACTGAGTAAACATCCACTAATGTTATAAACATAAATTCATTGTTTTCCCTACAATCTTTAGAAAAGTTTATTAAAATAAAATTTATATCTATCTAACAATCGCAATAGCTGCAACGTTGCTCCATCCCATCCTATCAAATTAATCACCTCAACCTGTAAAAAATTTCAACGAATATAATGAGCTCAATAACCCCGTAAGAATCCCCTACATAAAATTTACTTTCTTACATAGCAATTAAATAGATAACCTTTATGGTATAAATACATGATTAAGAAAATCCAAACCATCAAACCAATAAATGTAGATGTCATCATGCAATCATATAATACACATCTAATGACTTCAGACTCAACCAGTCATACATTGAATCCAAATCCATTTGGTTTTCAGCTTTAGACTACCATAACCACGTTCCAGCCCGTGGCTGGGCAACTGTCACACTCCAGCCTGTGACGGGCAATACTACCATATTTTCAGCCTGTGGTAGGGCCCACGTTATCACACTTTAGTCTGTGACTAGAAATGCTACCATATTTCTAGCCTATGGCAAGGCTCTCACATGGCCAACCTACAACATAAACCATCATGCACTCTTGCATCACAACCAACACATGACAACATATCAATGCATCACAACTCAACCATAATAATAAAAATTTTAAAGTCATAATTAGGTAATATTCATCGACCAAACCAAACCAAGAATAAAAAATAGTACAAAATCCAAAATTTGCCCAATAAATCATTAAAAACTAATTATTATTATACAATACCAATAAAAATTATGTAGGAGAATTCTTATTCATAATTTGGCTAACAACCCCTCACTGATGACTCGAATTTAACTCCTCCCTGTCACGTTGGTTGTCCTCTTCAGCCGACACAATTCATATATTTTATTTAATTAATAGAAATAAACTTTAATAAAATAAAATAAAATAAAAATTAATTTTTCTTCTAGAACCCATCGTTAGGTCTGTGCTGCAATCCAAGCACTCATCTCCTCTCCATATATATATATATATATATTCATCGTGTTCATAATCTATGCCTATTTTCTTTCCATCTTTAATGATCCGCTAAAAACTTATCTCTCTTTCCTAGCGTCCAATAATATCCTGACGATGGAGGGCTTTGCTTCCCCACTTTTCTTTCTTTCTTCTCTCTCTTCTCTCTCTCTCTCTCTTTTCTCTTGGCGACGTTATGAAACAACCCTAAGCCCCCACCCCCTTTATATATATATATATATATATATATATATATATATATATATTATTTATTTATTTATAAGCCAAAATAGATAAGGGGAGGAGAAACTCTTCCCTAATTCCACCACCAAATCCATGCGCGGCGGTTAGGGGAAGATAAACTCCTCCCCAAATCACGCACGAATGGTTAAGGGGGTCTAATTTTCACAGACTTTACGCTGTCACCACTGTTATATGATTTAGGTGTAGCAAATTTCAGACATGGTAAAGGTCACATGTAACCACTCATATTGGACACAGGAAGCGATATGAGAAAGGGAAGCAAGAGCCAAGAGAAGTAGACAAGATCGATCTAGCCTGGTTACAACCAGATTCATCAAGGTCAAATGATTTAAAATTAGTTTTCAAATTGGTTTCAAGTTAAAGGAATTCATTCAGAAATGAATTTCAAATCAATTGATTACATGTTTAAATCTATCTGATTCAACCCAATCGGTCCAACACCATGATTAGTCTTAACTGGTCTAATCTCATTCAACAATTATCTAACCTATAGCCTTAGCCTAATTTAATTGGGTTCGGCTAAACCAACTAAGAAAGCATTCACCTTCTTCTTTCTTAACCAAAGCCTGTTCATCATCTAAGGAACAGAGAGTCTTCTTCTTCAACGCACCCAATAATATAACAAGATCTTGTCAGGTGCAGTTTGTGGCACAAAGCAAACAAGTACAGAGTTACAGTAAATAAAATAAAAACACCCAATGGCTGTAACCAGGCTACAGTTTGTGGCTAGTGTAAACACAAAAAGTAATTAAGGTAGCAATGGGATTGGATACAAGATAATCTGTCAACTTGAATCTAAAATAAAATAAATTAAGCTACACAAGTTAAATTGATCAAGCATTGCCACTTCTAAAACCAATGATACAATGATGAAAAGTATATATATATATATATATATATATATGTTGCCCAGATGTAGCAACCCAAGAAGAGGGTGAATTGGGTTATTAAAAATTAATTACTATGCAGGTATGTGCTTTAACTCTAATTAAATTTGATTTGCAGCAGTGTAGTGTAGTGCACAAGATAGTAATAGAGAATCAAACAACCACAAACACAAGAGATTTTATAGTGGTTCGGTGCCAAACTCAGCACCTACGTCCACTCCCCAAAACCTTTGGGAATTCCACTAATCGTATCACAACGATTACAACCTCTAGCCTTCCCAGCTAGCCCTCTTGTTTTACAAGGCATAAGGCAGCCAAAACCCCTAGCCTTCCCTGGCCTTGTTTAACGGCACAAGGAAGCCAACCCTAGCCTTACCAGGCTAGTCCTCTTGTTTAACGGCACAAGGAAGCCAACAAGAACCAAAGGGTTAACACTAACCCTTTTACAAAAGGTTCAAGGTAAATGATGACAAGTAGCTCCTATAATGAGTGAATATTCAAGAATACTTTACAAATTTGTAGCAAATCTTCAGCAATAAATGAACAATGTCGAGGTGGATGGACTTTTGATTTGCTTGAAGGCTTTAATGGATCTGGACGACTTTTCAGTAATGAATGATCTTCAATGCACAGCAACTAGCTTTTAACCACTCCAAAAATATGCAATAAAAGCTTTCTTTCTTGGATATCTCTCTTGTATTTTTGTTTTTCTAAAATCCATCTTTGCTTCTAATCTCAGCTATATATAACAATCCAACAGCAAAAAGATCCGTTAGAGACAATTAAAACAAATGAAAATAAAAACAAAAAAAAGATAACCGTTGAGATTATTTCCCTTAAGCATTGAATGCATGAATCCATTTGGGGTAGGAAGAACTCTGTCATAATTCAAAAATCAAAAGTTAGTCTAGCTGAAAATAGCAATCAATATAAAGTAGAGAGAGAGAGAGGAGCACGCCCAAAAATGGCCAGAAAGGCAGCTAACTGGAATTAATTCCAGGCAGCTAAGAGTGTTGAAGACAATCGGCCAGAGAGAAGGAGTCGTCCTCAGCTAGCTCATCAGCTAGCTTCAAAGAGATCACACACCATGAGTTAAAAAGGCTCAGGAGAGGAGGAGCTAGCTCCTTGGCTAGCTAAAGCAATGATTAGTTAGCTTCCCAGCTAACTAGCAAGCAATCCATGCGGCTCAGGAGAAAAAGTCAAGTCCCATCAATTAGCTACTTAGCTAAGCTCAGGAGAAAAAGTCAAGTCCCATCAGTTAGCTACTTAGCTAACTAAGCCAACAGATAGTTAGCTCTTCAGCTAACTGAATTTGAATGGCTCTCGGTCGTCCAGGAGAAATAAACATGTCAGAAAGTGAGGAGTTAGCTATTTAGCTAACTAGGCAACTGGTAGTTAGCTTCCAGCTAACTAAACTCAAAAGGCAATAAAGCAATCATCCAGGAGAGTTAGCTCGTCAGCTAACTAATGAAAAAAGGCAGCTATATGCCCAGTGAGGAGCTAGCTTTTCAATTAACTAAACCAAAGGTCAGCTAACTCTCCAGCTAACTGAAATTGAATGGCGCTCGGCTTGGGTTCCCAGTTAGCTGAAAAAGAGGGGCGCTCGGCCAAGACATGTTAACAAGGATTGATAGTCAACTAGAAGGCAAGCTAGCTAGCTAACAAAGAAGTCAAGTTAGCTAATCCACTAACTGATACCCAAAGAAATCGGCTGGCACAGAGGCATTCAAATCCATAGTTAACTAAAATGAAATCCAGCTAACTCACAAAGAGGCCAAGCTAGCTAATAGGAAATCTTGCTAGCCAAAGGAGCAAGCTAGCTCAAAAATGACATGGCTCGGCTAGCAAATGTAACAGGCACCTCAGCTAGCTAAAATAGAACTCCAGCTAGCTAATGAAGCAACAAGCTAGCTAACCAGCTAGCTCAAATGATCAACCGTTTGGCCAAGTCACAAGCATAGTTTGGTAGTTAGCTAATTGTTATGCCAGCTAGCTAGATGAAAGAGCAAGCTAGCTAAATAGCTAACTCCCAAGCCAAAAAGAATGGCCAGGACTAAAAGATGTTCATTTGATATCAATCTGGTGGCAAAATAAAATGAATATATTCACATAAAATTTTGTATGAAGATACTTACTTGTAGAGCATCTGAACTCCCCTGCAACAAGCTTGATAAATAGAATTAATCATTGCTTAATTGTTTTGTAAATATCAAAATTAATGTAGGGTCAATAATCTCTCCCTTTTTGATGATGACAAAACCCTTAAGCATGCAAAGAGAAAATATGGGAAGTAATATGAATAAGCAGGAGTGGAAATAGAAAAACAACTTTCTCCCCCTGACAATCTGAATAAGTAAACTCCCCCTGAATATATGGAGTTATTACTTTTCTCCATTTCCTTAATGTATGCAACATTCTTCTTCCCCTTTTTGTCATTGATCAAAAAGAAGATTGAAGAGTTTTGCAATAAATTCAAGCATAAAACATCAAGATAATTGGACCATTCATACAGATTTATAATAGTCATACAAAGAATTACAAGATCAAGTAAAGTCATACAGATATTATATGTCATAGTTTGAAGTCATACAACACAAAAAGTAGAGTCATAAACATTCATTACTGAAAGAAATACATTCACTTCTCATCATCATTAAAAGAAATTTGTACTGAGGATTCATCTTGCTTTCTGGAGGTTCCTGGCTTGTCTTGAGAAGGTTGAGTTGGAGGAGACCAGAGGTGTGGATGTGAATATGAAGCATCAGGAGCTGAAGTGGCAGAAAGAGCAATATAGGTTTCCACAAGCCGGCTCAGCCTAGTGAGAGATGCAGTCCAGTGATCAACTGCATTTATGGCATCCCTAGTCTGGCTTGTATTGGCTCGCATCTAATATTCTACCCATTCAGCCTTGGTCTCAAAGTTTTCATTTTTAGTTTTTAAGAAATTAATCTCCTTCAAGATCTGGTCCAAGATAGATTCATTATGATGGAAAACTCAACCATTAAGAATGTTAACATCGTGGACAAGTTGGCTTAGAATAATCTTGAACTGAGAAAGAGTCTCAAAAACTGATGAAATATGAGGTACAAGAGTTTGATCATTAACTGAAGAAGCACTGTCTTTAGAGCTTCGACTGGAATTGGCAAGGGACAATTCATGGATAATTTGTTGGAGTTGTTCTTCACAGATGCGAACGGTAGGAGGAACAGGAGCAGAGTTGTCATTTCGAAAGAGGGTCCAGAGTAGTGACATCAGGAGGTTCAGATAAAAATGGATTTTGATCAACTGTCATAGCTGCAATGTACGGATTTGGTTGATGAAATCAAAGTTAAAGAAGTTTTGAGGTGAACAGGCAGGAGCAGGCATACTAGGTGGCGGCATATTACTAGATTGTCCAGTTCTAGATCTAAACTTAATCCAAACACCATCTCTTTTGGCATAGTCCATACGGTGTAGCGAGTGAGCATTAAACACGTCAGTGTGACGTAATGCTACCGCAGTTTCTCCTTTAAGCTTTATATTGAAAAACTAAAACACATATGTGAAAAAAACCATAAGGCAATGCAGCCTTCGACCTACTCAGAGATTCTTTCATTATAGTCATCATAAGGTAAGGTAGATTTATTGGGTCTTCAATTAAAATATCGTACATCAAACATATGCCTCTATTTGTTACTACATTAAATGAACCAGCTCTAGGGGCAAGAATCTTGGCAATAATAATATGAAATAGTCTATTTTCTACTGACAACATGTTTGCATCAAGAGTATCTATGTTGCTAGCTTCATTATCATCTACGTTAAGGATCATACCAAGTTTATAACCCCGTTCACTAGGAAGGATTTCTAAGATACCATCACAAGGAATGTTTAAGGCGGAACCTAAGGTTTTAGAGTCAAGGTCAATCCTAGTCTTTTTGGCACAGGAAAAAATAGTTCCACTACCAAAAGTTATATTCTCATAAAATTCTCTAATTAGTTCAGGATATATAGGTCTTTTGGTAGATAATAGTTTAGCCCAACCTTGATTCGTAAAAAGTTTTCCAATTTTAAAACCTTCTTGATTTAAGAAGTTAAAGTCTACTAACCTATCATGAGCAAATGTTTTGGCAGCTATTAGGGTGTTGATATGAGAAGATGAGGAAGACTTCCTTCAAAGATCAGAATCATCATCCCTTGAGATTGCTTTCATCTTGGGAGCCATCCACGATCTTCTTGAAAGATAGATAGAGAGAAAGCTAGGAAGAAAGTTGGAATGAAGTTAAATGGAAGAAGATTGAAGACGATTTGGTGGAGGATCGGTTGGAAGAGGAGAAGATGGATGATGAAGAACCAATGAGGAGATGGAGTGAAGAAGACGGGTGGTTTGATGAATGGAAAAAGCTATATATAGAAGAGGCTCTAGGCGGTTAACTGGCCAGGTGACTGTTTGGTTGCCTAGTTGGTTAGCTGCCATGAAAGGAATAAATGAGGAATGAGTTGGCTGGTTGGTGGATTGAATGTAAAGCATTTTAAATTTCAAAAGAGGATTTGACTGGTTGAAGGATATGCAATTATATCAACTTTAAAGTCTAGCTAACTTCTAGCACACTCAATGCATTCAATTTCATAAAGAGATTTGATTGAAAGAAGTCATGCAACTTTAGTTTTTAGGTAAAAGCATGAAAGTATTTTATCAATTGATTCATTAAGCTGTAGGATCAAACATTCCTAATTCTCTTCTAATTTCATAAAATTTTGTTTCATCTAGAGGCTTAGTGAAAATATCAGCAATTTGGTTTTCAGAATTTAAAAATTCAATAACAACATTTTCATTGTTAACATGATCTCTAATGAAATGATGTCTAATTTCTATATGTTTGGTTCTAGAATGTTGAATAGGATTTTTAGTTAAGCTGATTGCACTTGTATTATCACATTTTATAGGTATGGCTTTTTGTTTAATACCATAATCTTCTAGCTATTGCTTAATCTATAAGATTTGAGCACAGCAACTTTCAGCTGCAACGTATTCGGCTTCAGCCGTAAATAGTGCTACTGAAGTTTGCTTTTTGCTAAACCATGAAATTAAGTTAACATCTAGAAACTGGCAAGTTCCACTGGTTGATTTCCTATCTAGTTTACATCCAGAAAAATCTGAATCAGTGTATCCTATTAAGTTAATGCTAGATTGTTTGTCATACCATAAACCTAAATTTACTATTCCATTTAAATATTTAAATATTCTTTTAACACAAGCAAATGTGATTCTTTAGGATTGGCTTGATATCTAGCACACATGCAAACACTGAATAAAATATATGGTCTACTAGCAGTTAAATATAACAATGATCCTATCATGGCTCTATATAATTTCAAACAGACTTTTCATTATTATAAGATTCAAGTTTACATGATGAGCTCATAGGGGTACCGATCATTTTGGATGTCTCCATGCCAAACTTCTTGATCATTTCTTTGGTATATTTCGATTGGCTTATGAAGATCCCATCTTTGCTTTGTTTGATCTGTAGTCCGAGGAAGTAGTTCAGCTCTCCCATCATACTCATCTCGAACTCTCCCTGCATAAGCTTAGCAAAGTCCTTGCACAAAGAATCATTAGTGGCACCAAATATGATATCATCAATATAAATTTAAATAATTAATATATCTTTATTTTGTCTTTTAATAAATAAAGTTGTATCTACATTTCCTCGAATAAAGTCATTACTAACCAAGAATCTGCTTAATCTTTCATACCAAGCCTTGGTGCTTGTTTTAAACCATATAAAGCTTTGTTCAATTTATAAACGTAGTTTGGAAATAAATGATTTTCAAATCCGGGTGGCTGTTCCACAAAAACTTGTTCAGTAATGTATCCATTCAAGAAAGCGCTTTTAACATCCATTTGATATAGTTTAAAATTCATAAAACAAGATAAGCAAGAAGTAATCTAATAGCTTCTAATCTAGCAACAGGGGCATAAGTCTCATCAAAATCAATTCCCTCTTCTTGATTATAACCCTTAGCTACTAATCTTGCTTTATTTCTAATTATATTACCATGTTCATCCAATTTGTTTCTAAAAACCCATTTAGTTCCAATAATTTGATGATCATAAGGTCTTTCAGTAAGAGTCCATACATTATTTCTTTCAAACTGGTGAAGTTCCTCATGCATGGCATTAATCCAATCAGCATCATTTTTAGTGTTGGCCCAGATGACAACCCAAGAGGGGGGGGGGGTGAATTGGGTTCTTTAAAAAATTTAGCCTTTTTAAAATAGTTTGCTTAAGAAGAATGAAAGCAAATGCAATGTAAATACAAAGTGCAGAGAATAAAACAGAGATAGAGTCAATGGAAGCACGGCAAACACAAAGATTTATAGTGGTTCGGTGCATCCAACACCTACGTCCACTCCCAAGATTCACTTGGGTCCACACTATAATCTTCCTTGATTACAGCCGAGTTGTTTTACAAGCTCACAACTCAAACTTGTTGTTTTCCAGGGATCACAACGAACCCAGCTGGTTTTCCGAGCTCACCAGCACAAAAACCCTAACACAAGCTCTACCAAGCTTGTACCGAGGTAAGACTACCTCCACTAGTTCAATCCCCCAGATTGAACTAGACACAAATAATAGAAATATTATTTTTCAATTACACAGCTCCTCAATGAGCAGATAATCAAATAAAGAACAAAGTTTAGAAAAGCCTGATTTGAAGTTGGTTGGCTTTTGAGCTTTTCTTCTTTTCTTCTTTCCTCAACTCCTTTGAAGTGTAGAATCGGGCCTCAGCTCGGATTCTTCACGGACTGAACGTTGGAGTTGATTTGAGCTTTTTCTTCCTTTCTTTGAATATTGAAAATCTCTTGAGTTGCTCTTGAATAGCTCTTGGATTTTCTTCTGAAGCTTTTTGGATTGTTGAACTTGAGCACAGACGAAGCTTCCTTTGATTTACACTTTTCTTTCACTCTATTTTGAATCTCGGATTTTTTCAAATGATGCTCTGTTTTTTCGATTTTTTTCTTTTTCTCTCTTGATGTGTATATCTCTCTATTTGTATATCTTTGATTTGAAAACGGCTTCTCTATTTATAGATTCTGCAAAAATATAGCCATTAGAAACAAAGAAATATAGCCGTTAATTAAAAATCTTACCGTTGACGCTGAGTTGGCATTCAGAAAAATCTCGCCCAGATTTGTTGGAGTCGACTCCTGCTTTCTGCGAGTCAGCTCGAAGACGCGATACCAAAAATAGAAATACTCAGAAAGTCAAAGGGTCGACTCATCGAAAATAAGGTGTCGACTCCTGACAGTTGGGGGTCGACTCATGAAAAGTTAGGGGTCGACTCGCGAAGTGCTCAGAAAAACATTTCTCTGGTGTCTGAGCGGAGTCGACTCACATAGTCATGGAGTCGGCTCGACAGAATCGGGGGTCGACTCATGAAATCACAGGGGTCGACTCGAGAAATTCAGGAATCTCTGTATTCTGAGTGGAGTCGACTCTGAAACTCTAGAGTCGGCTCCGGAATGTATCAAAAATCAGAGAATTTTCTGATTGACTTGAAATTCATTCCAGATTCATTTTAAATCAATTTTTTGACTTGAATACAATAAAATTATCATTAGGAATCAATTCAAGAAATGTTCCAAAAACTCATTGATTGACATATGAAGTATAAAAATTTCTTTTTGAAAGCTTAAACATGGAGCTTGAAGTTACTTTCAAATTGATTAAAGTCATACTTAACATACTCATTGATTGTTCTAAATAAATTCATTGCTCATATAAATAAACTCATTGAATCTTTTACTATACTCATGGCTTTTGGTAATCATCAAAATCAATAAGATTGGGGCAACAATTTCTTAACTATCTCCCCAACAATCTCCCCCTTTTTGATGATGACAAAAACATTGAGTATATGCATGATTGATTAATGAATTTATTTTATTTTCATAGTTAGGCTTAGGCTCCCCCTGAATGAGGTAGCTCCCCTATGAAACTCAAATAAATATCCCATTCATTCAATGATTTATTATATGCATGTAATATCATTCGATTAATTAATTTCTCCCCCATGCATATATAGTTATAAAACTCTCCCCCTTTTTGTTATCAACAAAAAGGTAGAGAAGCATAATCATTCATTCAAGATATGTTTTAACAAAATCTGAGATTCATTTATAATAGGAGAAGTACATTTAAACTCAGATTACATTGAGTATTCAAAACAGACTTTTCATTACATCAATGTATCAAAATGTAAAACATAATATTAACTTCATTACATTGTAAAGACTAAGCATCTAATACATCAAAAGTGAGTCCTTACAATCCTAGTTAAGTGATCTATAATATTTTTCATTCCATCTGTTTGAATCTTAACATAATCCTTCAGTCTTTCATCTATAAAAGTGCAAGCAGTCAATATTTTGTCTTGGAGTTCAGCATTGCATTTTGCATAGGTTTCACCATCTCCACAGATGTCTTTAAGTTCTTCAAAGATATTCTTTAGGTCTCCACTTAAAGACTCAGATGAAGTGCTAAGGGTTGACTCAATCTTGGTGATCCGATCATCTAAAGAGTAAAGAGTTTCTTTAAGATTCATAAATTTATTTTCAAAATCTGATTTCAATTTATCTGCCTGATCATCAAGAAGACCTTTAAGCTGCCTTAACTGAAGTTCTGAGAAACCGACAGACGAAGATGATGTCTGATCAACCAACGGAGCAGGGGAAGGGACTGGAGCAGGAACAGGAGATCTCAGAGGTATAGGCGAAGAATGTCTGACTGACGGTCCCGGTGCCTCAATGTCCGCGGCTCTATCTTCCATCATACCTTTCCTTTCCCATCTGCCATTCTTTTTCACAAAACCCATTCTATGTATAGTGGCCAAACTATAGAAATCGGTATGTCTTAAATTCCTCATTGGCTCATTATCTGATATGATTATCCCTTGGCTTTGAAATATTTTAGTAAGAATCATGCCGTAGGGTAAACTGATTTTCTCTTGCTTCTACAATTAGCAATGTACCATAATATCATGNTATCTCTTTCTGAAACATAGTCAAACCTCCCAATTGGGGAAAAAGATTCTACTACATATATTGTGGAGAAGTCTCAATTCTAGGACAATTGATTAGCAAAAACCTCTTCAAAAACGACAATCTCCCTGTTAAGCAGTCTAGATAGAGCTGGGCTTCTATCTTCAGAAGAAAAGTAGATGTTCCTGACACTGAAAGATTCAATAATCTAGAAAGCAATCCACTGTCACTGAAATTCTATTTCCTCTCACGATGCTTACAAGTCATTATCTCCTCTAGATAGATTCTTGTAAAATTCCTTGACTAGAGCTGGGTAGGTAGGACAATCTAAAGAACAAATCTTTTCCAACCCATCTCAATCAACTGCCTTCCACTAGAATCCTTCGGCCTCAAACAATTCAAAATCGACTTTCCTCTCGGTAGTTATCACTCTATCGGCAAGTCATCTACCTGTGATGGAGCCGTAGATGGAGAAGCACTAGGAGTCGAAGAAGATGAGGTTGAATCCAAGCTCGGTGAGGCTCACGAGCGGGATGCCTCACGGTCTTCCTCACCGCCCTCTTCCTCTTTACTCCGACCGCACCAAGGTTAGATCTACGAGTTTTAGGGGCCATTTGATCTATTAAAGGGTTAATTAGGGTTTCTGAGGATTTGGAAGGTCATGAAATATTTTGGAGAGAGTATTTGGATGATTCGAGATGATAAAAATGAATGGCGAGTCGACTCTGCCCTAGATAAATTGACCTGGGACCACTTCGAGTCGGCTCCCGCAAAGCGAGGGGTCGACTCCGGACAGTCTAGAAAACTATCCCGAAGTGGAGTCGACTCGCGCAGAGAAGGAGTGACTCTAGAGTTTCAGTAGAAACATGGAGTCGACTCCGTACTCACCGAGTCGGCTCCGAGACCATTTCAGAGCAAAAAAACATAAAGTTTCAGATAATCTGAAATATGTCCATATAATGATCATAAAAATTGATAAAATAATCATTGGATTTTAATAGATCAATTAGATATGATTTTAGATAAGATTTTCTTAAAGATCAAGGATTGAAAGAATTTTAGATAAAATTTCCTTAGGGGTTTCAAATTCATTCTAATGGATCACAAATCCCTAACTCTCCTCTAAGATAACAGAATCTTTCTTCACTCAAGGGTTTGTAAATATATCAGCTAATTGATCTTCAGTATTAACATAATCAAGAAATATTCATTATTGGCAACATGTTCTCTTATAAAGTGATATCTAATTTCTATGTGTTTAGTTCTAGAATGTTGAATTGGATTTTTTGTTAGATTGATTGCACTTGTGTTATCACATTTTATAGGTGTTTTATCAAGTGTGATACCATAGTCTTCAAGTTGTCGCTTAATCCATAGGATTTGAGCACACAACTTCCAGCTGCTACATATTCAGCTTCAGTAGTTGATAATGCAACTGAATTTTGCTTTTTCTAAACCATGAGATTAAGTTACTTCCTAAGAATTGGCATGCACCACTTGTGGTTTTTCTATCTAACTTACATCCAGCATAATCAGAATCGTGTATGCAATCAAGTTCAATGTTGAGTCTCTAGAATACCATAAACCTATATTTTTTGTTCCACTTAAGTATCTTAGTATTCTTTTAACAACAATTAAATGTGATTCTTTAGGTTCAGATTGAAATCTAGCACATAAGCAAACAGCAAACATTATGTCTGGTCTACTTGCAGTTAAGTAAAGTAGGGATCCGATTATACCTCGATAATATTTTTGATCAACCTTCTTACCTTCTTCATCTTTGTCCAGCTTGCATGAAGGACTCATTGGTGTTCCGAGGGGCTTGATTGATTCCATACCAAACTTCTTTAGAATTTCTCTTGTGTACTTTGTTTGGTTGATAAAGATTCCCTCTTTGCTTGTTTGATTTGGAGTCGAAGGAAGAAATTGAGTTCTCCCATCATGCTCATTTCAAACTCACCCTGCATCAACTTAGCGAATTCTTGACATAGAAGATTGTTAGTAGCACCAAAAATAATATCATCAACATATATTTGAACTACTAATAAATCTTTACTTTTTCTTTTCAAAAATAATGTTTTATCTACATTTCCTCTTACAAAATCATTTTCAATTAAGAATTTACTTAATCTATCATATCAAGCTCTAGGTGCTTGTTTCAAACCATAAAGCTTTGTGCAATTTAAAAACGTGATTTAAAATTCATGATCTTCAAAACCTGGAGGCTGTTCTACATATACTTCTTCATTTATAAATTCATTTAGAAAAACACTTTTTACATTCATTTGAAATCTTATGAATGTAAAATTCTAAAACCTAATAAAAACTTGAATATTAAAGGAAAGAAAATATGGGTTCCGAAAGGAACAATATTTGTTGCTACTAACCATGAAGGACCCAAGAAAGCTTGGGTACCTAAACATAAAGTTTGATATCATTGCAGGAATGTCTTGTGGCCAAGAGATTAAAGAGAAAGTGGTATCTTGATAGTGGCTGCTCAAGACATATGACGGGTGACAAAGAAGAATTCATCACCCTTGAAGAAAAGAAAGGAGGAGTTGTTACATTTGGCGACAATGGCAAAGGCCAAATCTTGGGGTTTGGTAACATTCAAATAACTCCCTCCACATATATTGAAAATGTACTTTATGTTGATGGTTTAAAGCATAACTTAATTAGTATAAGCCAATTATGTGACAAAGGTTTTAAAGTAGCATTTGAATCTTCTATATGCACAATAGCTAATACCATTGATAATAGCATTGTTTTTATTGGAAATAGAATTGGCAATGTATACTTGATTGACTTAGACAATTTGTCTACTAATAATCATTGCTTAGTTGCTAATAATGCTAATATGAATGAGATTGGTTGGCTGTGGCATCGAAGATTAGGTCACGCAAGCACACACCTAATTTTAAAACTAATTAGAATGGATTTAGTAAAAGGTCTACCTAAATAGATTTTGAAAATAACAAAATATGTGATGCATGTCAGTTTGGAAAACAAACGAGAAGTTCTTTTAAATCAAAAAATATTGTTTCAACTTCTAGGTCATTAGAGCTACTTCACATGGACCTTTTTGGACCAACTAGAACCATAAGTCTAGGAGGAAAGAAATATGGTCTTGTGATAGTAGATGATTACTCTAGATTCACTTGGGTAATATTTTTAGCTCATAAAGATGAGACTTTCTCGATATTTCTGAAATTCTTCAAGAAAGTCACAAATGAGAAAAACACTACCATAGTGTCTCTAAGAAGTGATCATGGAACTGAATTTGAAAATCATTTATTTGAAATTTTTGCAATGAAAATGGTATTAATCATAATTTTTCTACACCAAGAACCCCTCAACAAAATGGAGTAGTTGAAAGGAAAAATAGGACTTTAGAAGACATGGCCCGTACCATGCTATGTGAAAGTAAACTCCCAAAATACTTTTGGGCGAAAGCTATTAACACAGCATGTTACATCCTAAATAGAGCTTTAATAAGACTATTTTAAAGAAAACACCTTATGAATTATGGCATGATAGAAAAACCCAACATTAAATATTTTCATGCATTTGGTTGTAATGCTTTGTTCACAATAATGGTAAAATAATTTAGGCAAATTTGATGCTAAATCTGATGAAGGAATATTCTTAGGATATTCAATAACTAGTAAAGCATATAGAGTATTTAACAAGAAAACTTTAGTTGTTGAAGAATCCATTCATGTAGTTTTTGATGAATCTTTAGCAACTCGTTCCGAAAAATTTGATGATGAAGAAGATACAAACATAATTGAGAAAGATCTTGAAAAATTAAATATTGATGTATCTTCAGATCATGAGTAAGACGCTAAAGATAATGATTCATCTAAGGATGATGATACTAACACTAATCATAATGATATGGATCTTCCTAGGGATTGGAGATATGCTTATAGTCACCCTAAGGAATTGATTATAGGTGATCCATCTCAAGGAATAAGAACTAGATCATCTATGAGAAATATTAGTAATCATCTTGCATTTGTATCACAAATTGAACCTAAAACTATTGAAGAAGCTGAAAAAGATAATAATTGGATGTTAGCAATGCAAGAAGAATTAAATCAATTCACTAGAAATAATGTATGGACTTTAGTGGAAAGACCTAAAAATCATTCTGTTATAGGATCAAAATGGAAATTTAGAAATAAACTAGATGAAAATGGCATAGTAATTAGAAACAAAGCTAGATTAGTTGCAAAAGGATATAATCAAGAGAAGGTATTGATTTTGATGAAACCTTTGCACCAGTAGCTAGATTAGAAGCCATTAGACTATTACTTGCATTTGCATGTCACATGAATTTTAACTTATTTCAAATGGATGTAAAAAGTGCTTTTCTAAATCGATTAGAAAACTGATGCAGGATCAGTCTCAGTTGCAGACACGGTTAGAACAATGCGTAGTGTAGGACTATGTCTGTGCCGACGTAAAGTTGTTAAAGGCCAACACGAGGTTGAATAGGATGCCGATGCGGAGTCAAGCATTGAGTTCTGACACGAAGCCGACTTTAAGTGCCGACGCGGAGCCACGCTCAGATGCCGATGCGGAGTCAAGCTTAGATGCCAGCGCGGAGCTGGGTTTTAAGTGCCGACGTGGAGCCGGGTTTTGAGTGCCGAAGCGGAGCCGGGCTTTAGTGCCGACGTGGAGCCGGGCTTTAAGTGCCGATGCGGAGCCGGGCTTTAAGTGCCGACGCGGAGCCGGGCTTTAAGTGCTGACACGGGGCCAGGCTTTAGTGCCGATGCGGAGTCGGGCTAAGTGCCGGCGAAGAGCCGGGCTTTAAGTGCCGGCGCGAAACCGGGCTTTAAGTGCCGACGCGGAGCCGGCTAAGTGCCGACGCGGAGCCGGGCTTTAAGTGCCAGCACGGAGCCGGGCTTTAAGTGCCAACGCGGAGCCGGGCTTTAGTGCCAGCGCGGAGCCGGGCTTTAAGTGCCGATGCGGAGCCGGGCTAAGTGCCGGCATGGAGCCGGGCTTTCAGTGCCGACGCAGAGCCAGGCTTTAAGTGCTGGTGCGGAGCCGGGCTTTAGTGAAGTATGATCACTCGAAAATGAAGCAATGAGAATACTTTGGATAAACCTTTAGCAAGCAAGTTCGAATTGATGGAGCTTAGCACATTACTGATAGTACCGTCGCAGGTTGTCTGCGTTCCAAGTGCGGGGGAGAGGTTTCCCGTCTAGCCCCTCAACTTTGTATGCCCCATGATGAAGCACTTCCGTGACACGATATGGTCCCTCCCATTTTGGTTCTAGCTTGCCTCCTTCCGTTGGCTTTGATATTTCAGCTTATCGCAAGACGAGGTCTCCAAGGCGGAATGTCTTGGACCGTACTTGATCATTGTAGTATCTAGCCGCTCGCTGACGAAAAGCCGCCATGCGGAGTCGCGCTTGGTCTCGCAATTCTTCCACTAGGTCCAGATCGGCCCACAGCTAACTTGGGTTGCTCTCTTCATGGTATAACTCTGTCCGGGGACTGGGGACACCTATCTCCACCGGAATGACGGCCTCGGTCCCAAAAACCAGGCTAAAAGGGGTTTTCCCAGTGGGGGCTCGTGGCATCGTGTGGTAGGCCCACAATACACTGGGAAGCTCTTCCACCCAATGTCCTTTACAGCCATCTAGGCGGGCCCTGAGTCCTTGGAGGATAATGCGATTGGTCACTTCTGCTGCACCATTGGTCTAGGGATGCCCCACTGAGGTGAATCGTTGACGAATGCCCAGCCCAGTGCAGAATTCTCGGAAGGCCGCATTGTCAAACTATCGGCCATTATCAGTAACGAGGGTGTGTGGCAGCCCGAATCGGCATACAACAGACTTCAGAAGAAGGATCTTACTTTGCCCTCGGTGATCTTGGCGAGAGCCTCGGCTTCGATCCACTTGGTGAAATGGTTGACGGCTACTAACAAGAATTTGCGTTGTCCAGAGGCTGGAGGGAATGGTCCCAGGATGTCCATACCCCACTGGGCAAAGGGCCAAGGTGCAGTCAAGGGGGTCAGCTGGGATGTCGGTTGGTGTTGGATATTAGCATGGCGCTGGCAACTATCACACCTCTTGACAAGCTCGGATGCATCCTCCTTCATTGTCAGCCAGTAATATCCCTGCCGCAAGGCTTTGTACGCCAGAGCTCTGCCCCCCAGATGACTTCCATATATGCCTTCATGTATTTCCCGCAGGATATAATCCGCTTCTGTAGGGCCAACGCACCTGAGAACTGGGTATGAGAACGACCTTCGATAGAGTTTTCTTCCATTATAAAAAACTTCAGGGTCCATCTTTTAAGTTGCCTGGCCTCGGCAGGATCTTCAGGGAGGGTACCATCGGTTAGGTACTGGATATAAGCATCCATCCAGGAAGGCTCCTGCTTGACTGGTAGGGCTTCTCTCGTTACTTCGATACTCGAGGTTTTCAGGTGCTCTATATAAGCTCTTCCTAACATCCCATCTGCTGAGGTGGCAAGATGGGACAAGGCGTCTGCTCTAGCATTTTCTCCTCGAGGAATATAGCCAACATTGAAATAAGTTAAGAGAGAAGCTTGGGACTGCACCATACTCAAGTAGCGGGTCATAATGGGATCCCTTGCTTCATACTCCCCTATGATTTAGCTAGCGACCAACTAGGAGTCAGATGATTCACCCTGAGCTCTCAGGCTAGTCTTATCCCAGATAGTAGGGCTTCATATTCTGTCTGATTATTGGTGGCTGGAAAGAGGAAGCGGAGTGCACACTTGGTTACAACTCCGTCCGAGTTGGCTAGGATGAGGCCCGCTCCGCTCCCTTGGGAATTTGATGCCCCATCGACATGAAGGATCCATTCATCATCCCCGATTCCGGGAATCGAAGGGTTTGCGGAGGCCTCTTCGGGTTGCTCCCCACCCCAGGTACATTCGACCAAAAAATCTGCCAGGAACTGGGACTTCAAGGCTGACCGAGGACGGAAAGATATATCAAATTTCCCCAGCTTGAGCGCCCACTTCGCCAATCGGCCCGAAGTGTCCAGACGAGCGAGGATCGTCTTTAGAGGCTGGTCCGTGACCACTACGATCAGATGGGCTTGAAAATATGGTCGGAGGCGCTGGGCAGACACGATCAATGCGAAGATAATCTTCTTAATCTTTGAGTACCTGGTCTTTGCATCATGGAGCACCTTGCTTGTGTAGTACACTGGCTTTTGCGCGCTATTGGTGTCCACGTAGACCAGCACAGAACTAACAGCCTCGGGAGAAGCCGCGAGGTATAGAATGAGTTCTTCTCCACCCGTCGGCTTGGACAGTAGTGGCGGGGTGGATAAGAATTCCTTCAACCCCTCGAAGGCCTTTTGACACTCTTTCGTCCATTCAAATCCATTGGCCCTATGGAGCGCCTTGAAGAAAGGCAGGCACCACTCAGCGGACTTGGACAGAAAATGGCTTAAGGCCGCTACCCTCCCCGTCAGGTGCTGCACTTCCTTCTTGTTGGTGGGAGACCTCATGTCCAAAATGGCTTAAACTTTATCAGGATTTGCTTTGATTCCTCACCGGGTTACCATGAAACCCAAGAACTTTCCGGCTGTTACCCCAAATGCACATTTGCGTAGGTTCAGCCTCATCTGGTATCGGCAAAGGTTATCGAAGGTCTCCGTTAGGTCGGCGATATGGCTGGCGGCGTGGACACTTTTTGTCAGCATGTTGTCCATATACCTCCATGTTGCGTCCTATTTGGTCTTCGAAGACTTTGTTCATTAGCCTTTGGTAAGTGGCCCCTGCATTTTTTAGCCCGAATGGCATTACCTTGTAGCAGTACAACCCCTTCTCCGTTATGAAGGAGGTAGCTTCTTCATCCATTGGGTCCATCCTGATTTGGTTGTACTCGGAGAAGGCATCCATGAAACTAAGGGTCTCATGGCCGGATGTGGCGTCCACCAGTTGATCAATCCGAGGCAAAGGGAAACTGTCCTTGGGGTATGCTTTGTTGAGGTCAGTGAAGTCTACGCACATCCTCCAGCTTCCATTAGTCTTATGGACCATCACCACATTGCCTAACCATTCGGGGTAATGAACCTCTCGAATGTGGCCCGCGGCCACCATTTTACGGACTTCCTCATCGATAGCTCTCTATCGGTCTAGAGCAAAGCTCCTTTTCTTCTGTCGGACTGGCTGGCACTCTGGCCTAAGGTTGAATCGATGGGTAATCACCTCTTCAGGGACGCCTGGCATGTCTGATGATGACCATGCAAAGATGTCAGCATTGGCATGCAGGAAGGTGAGGAGTCGATCGCTTGCCTCTCCCAGAAGCAGCACTCAAACCTGGACGGTCCTTGTTGGGTCCTCCCCCAAGGGGAGGGTCAGGAGGTGCTCGGCCGGCTCTCCCCTCCTTCCCAGCTCTCGGGGGTCAAGTGGCTCAAGGTTTTCGCCGACCCGGCCTCCAGTGGACTGGGAGATAAGTGGCAGCAAAGCGGCGGCAGGCTTTGCTCTCCCTTCATTTCTTGACTCCTTCGTCGGTGGGGAACCTTACCAATAATCTCTTGGTGAAGATGACAGCATCCAGCAAATTCAAGCCCGGCCTCCCCAAGATAGCGTTGTAAGCCAACAGGACCCGGACCACCAGGAAATTTATGACTACCATACTTTAACATGGAGGAGTCCTTGCCATGATAGGGAGGGCGATCTCTCCTTCAACACTTACTGAGTCCCCAGTAAAACCCATTAAAGGCATGGTGACTGGTCGAAGGGAAGAATTTGACAGGTTCATTCGAACAAAGGCCTCGTAGCTCAAACATCCACCGAACTTCCACTATCAACTAATATTCTTTTTATAGGGTGTTTGGCTATGGTCATGGACACGATGACGCTGTCATCATGCTTATTAACTATCCCTTCTAAATCCTTTCCAAAGAAAGGAATTACAGAGTCTACCCCCTCTCGCTGTCTTTTCGAGCTGCCACCAGCTTCTCGGGAAATCATAGCTATGGTTTTTTCCGTAGGAGCATTGTCGACATCTGTTGAAGGTGCCGAAGGTGCCGATGAACCCGAAGCGAAAAGGTTTCTCCTTCGAACGAACTTGCCCAAGTGACCTTGCTGGACAAGCTCTTCAATGGCCCTCTTCAAGTGGTGGCAGTCCTCAGTATCATGACCGTAGTCTCGGTGGTACCGATAGTAAAGCTCCTTGCTACGGGGGGCCCTGACTTCATGGGGGTGGACGTCAAAAAAGGGCTCCTCCTCTATTTCTAATAGAATGTGAGATATCGGGGCCAAGAGGGGGGTGAACTGCTCCTTGGGAATGAGCGACTGGGGCCAGTGGTCTGAGCTGTGGGGAAGCTCAGGCTTCCGGGACCGTGCTTTGGTAGACTCCGTGGATGTTGATTTCTTGCGGGAGCTCTTATCAGCTTCCCTCCTGGAAGAGTCCGCTTTGTCGGTGTGAATGTACTTCTGCGTCCAGCTTAAAAGCTCAGCGTAAGAGCTTGGAGGCTTCTTATCCAGGGAATAGGCGAACCTAGAAGGGCAAAGTCCTTGCTTTAATGCCAAAGTGGCTACTGAATCATCCAAATTATACACCTCCAGCGCCGCCTCCTTGAACCGAGCAACGAAGTCCTTCAGGGTCTCACCACTCCTTTGCTGAACATCGAATAAGCTATCGGCCACTCATGGGATCTTTTGGCATGCGTCAAAGTGGGCCAAGAACGATCGCTAGAGCTGCTGAAAGGAATTGATGCTGCGCGGTGGCAGGCGAGAATACCATGCTCATGCCGCCTTACGAAGGGTGGCAAGAAAGGCGACGCATAGGAGGTAGTCTGTCGCTCCCTGGACCTGCATGAGAACCTTGTAGCTCTCCAGGTGGTCCAAAGGGTCCGTCGTGCCGTCATATGGGTCCAACTAGGGAAGGCAGAAATGGGGCGGGACCGGTTCCTCCATGATGCGTCGTGAGAGTGGGGGACGGTGATCGTAGTCCGTCCCGTGAGGGTTGGTGATCCGGCGACTAAGCTCCTCAACCGTTGATGATACTCATCAAGCCGTTGTTCAGCCCGACGGGTGGTCTTCCTATTGGTGTCGTCTTTAGAGGAGTCAGAGGATGAAGCTGGTGAAGACCTTCGGTGCAAGGAGTGCACCCGTCTTGGCTCTTTCTCGCCGACCATCGGCAGGAACGATCAGAATGAAGGGAGAGAGACCGCCACCGCTTTGAAGTCTCCCGGCGATGAGGTTTGGGAGGCGAGTGATGGGAGGTCTCAGGTGGAGTCCCGCCTTGATGAGATTGAATTTTTCCATGCCCCCTTTCACGAAGCGGAGGGGGCTGAGGTGTAGCGGCAAAGCAGTGTTCCTGCAATCCCTGCACTACCGTCATCAGGTCCTGTACTTGATGAGCCAGAACCTCAAGCCGGTCAGGTTGGCTCATCTGTGCAGGGGGTGGAATATGGAGGTTGGCCTCCGATTGCTCGGCCCATGAAAGGTGTTCCGTGGCCTGGCTGGTGGAAGCTTCCTGGGCTCGCGTTGTCACCATCGTCTTCCTTGCAGAATCAATGGGGTCACAGGGAGAACTTTTGCCCTCCACATGTGTGTGGCCCCCCCTACCTGGTGCGCCAATCTGTTGCTGCCAAATCACTTGCGACGGACGTCGGGTGAACTGAGATCTTCACAGGCCTTTGAGAGTGCAGAGGGATCATCATCTTCTGTCTTCCTTTGAGAGCCTGCAAAAAGTCCCAGACCGGTGGTTCCGGCGGGGACCCTCCGATGCCCAAGCCAGCGGGTTGCAGAACAGGAATGTTTATGAACAAAGCTTGAAAATAGAAGCCAGTCCCCTGCCTTGAGCTGGGGTCCTCTTCTTATACCTCTCTGGAGGGGTCACATTTACCTCTCCTCCTTAGAACCGTCCAATCTCCTTCGCTGGAATGAGGTCCCCCGAACGGTAAGTGGGTGAGCCGTTGCTGAATGGGTGCCGTGTATGCCGGTAACAGCGGGGCGCACTAGCACCTGCCCATGATTTCAGCGAGCAAAATACACGGTAATGGATGTCTCAAATCTCTGGGTCCGTTACCTGAAGTGGGTTTCGATGTACTTTGAAAACAAGGCACCAAGTTAGTTAAAGCTGGAGCTAGAGACCAGAGCCATAGGCCGGAGCCGATGCTAGAGGCCGGAGCCAAAGGCCAGAGCCAAAGGCCAGAGCTGAGGCTGGAGCCAACGCTGGAGGCCGAAGCCAAAGGCCGGAGCTAAGGCTGGAGCCGACGTTGGAGGCCGGAGCCAAAGGCCGGAGCCAGAGGCTGGAGCCGACGCTGGAGGCCATAGCCAAAGGCCAGAGCCAAAGGCCGGAGCTGAGGCTGGAGCCGACGCTGGAGTTCGGAGCCAAAGGCCAGAGCCGACGCTGGAGGCCGTAGCTAAAGGCCGGAGCCAGAGGCTGGAGCCAACGCTGGAGGCCATAGCCAAAGGCCAGAGCCAAGGGCCGGGGCCGAAGGCTGGGGCCGACGATGGAGGCATTAGCCAAAGGCGGAGATAGGAATTTCAACATCCCGAAAACAAGCTATCACATCATTGATTCTGAAAATTGTGCAGGATGTTATGATGCCGCCCAGAGGAGACGATCAGCCATATCAATCGCCGATCGGGATAATGGCTTGGATCAATCGCAACCATCGGATCGTCGCCGATCGAATGGATCGCAACGGTCGAAGATCGATCATCACCGATCGGGATCATGGCTTGGATCGATCGCTACCATCGGATCGTCACCGATCGGATGGATCACAACGGTCCAAGATCGATCATCGCCGATCGAGATCATGGCTTGGATCAATTGCAACCATCGGATCGACACCGATCGGATTGATCGCAATGGTTCGAGATCGATCATCGCCGATCGGGTTGATCGCAATGGTTCGAGATTGATCATCGCTGATCGGGATTATGGCTTGGATCGATTGCAACCGTCGGATCATCGCCGATCGGATTGATCGCAACAGTCTGAGATCGATCATCGCTGATCAGGATCATGGCTTGGATTGATCGCAACCATCGGATAGTCAGCGATCAGATTGCTCGCAACGGTTCGAGATCGATCATCGCCGATCGGGATCATGGCTTGGATCGATCGCAACCGTCGAATCGTCGCTGATCAGATGAATCGCAATGGTCGGAGATCGATCACCGCCGATTGGGATCATGGCTTGGTTCGATCACAACCATCGAATCGTCGCCAATCAGGTTGATCGCAATGGTCCGAGATCAATCATCGCCGATCGAGATCATGGCTTCGATCGATCGCAACCGTCGGATCATTGCCGATCGGGTTGATCGCAACGGTCGAGATCGATCATCGCCGATTGGGATCATGGCTTGGATCGATCACAACCGTCGAATCATTGTCGATTGGATCGATCGCAACGGTCTAAGATCGATCATCGCCGATCGGGTTGATCGCAACGGTCCGAGATCGATCATCGCCGATCGGGGTAATGGCTTGGATCGATCATAACCGTTGGATCGTCGCCGATCGGATTGATCGCAACGGTCCGAGATCGATCATTGCCGATTGGGTTGATTGCAATGGTCCAAGATCGATCATCATCGATCGGGATCATGGCTTGGATCGATCGCAACCGTCGGATCGTCGCTGATCGGATTGATCGCAATGGTCTGAGATCGATCATCGCCGATCGAGATCATGGCTTGGATCGATCACAACCGTTGGATCATCGCCGATCGGATGGATCGCAACAGTCCGAGATCGATCATCACCGATCGGGATCATGGCTTCGATCCATCGCAATTTTTTTGAAAAAATTAATTTTTATAAAATATAATTATAAAATAAAAATATTGCGAGCAATTCACTGCGTCACAAATTTTTTAAAAAAATTTAATTTTGTTAAATTATAATTTAAAATAAAAATATTACGATGCAACTCAGTTTGTCGCAATTTTTTTTTAAAAAAATAATTTTGTTTTATAATTATAAAATAAAAAAAATTTTCGTGGAAACTTGCCGCCAAACTAGCGACGCATTAGCGATGCAATTATTTGTGTCGCTAATTTTTCTAGAAAATTAAAAAAAATTCACCGGCCAAATTAGCAATGGATTAGCAACACAAAGTTGCGTTACTAATCCGTACTATAAAAAAAATTAGTGAGGGATTAGCGACGCAATATTACGTCGCTAATCCCTAATATATAAACTGCCTCGTGCAGTCCCCTCCCCCCGGCCTCTTCTTCTTCTTCTCGCCCTAAACCTAGATCCCGCCCCCTCCTCCGGCGTCCCCTCCTCCGGCTCGCCCCGCCCCCTCCCCGGCGGCGGCGCCCCCTCGGCTTGAGGTGAGGCCCCCCCCCCTCCCCTCCCCCCCCCTCCCCTCCCCACCCCTCCCGTTTCCGACCACGGCGGTGGCCAGGCCACCATTTTTTTTAAAAAGAAAGGGGGTGGGGTTTTTCACCCACCCCTGAGGCCACGGCCACGGCCGTGGCCGGCGGTGGCCTGGCCACGATGGCCAGGCCACCTTTTTTTTAAAAAAAGAGGGGGTGGGGTTTTTTCCCCACCCCTGAGGCCACGGCCACGGCCGTGGCCGTGGCTGGCGGTGGCCTGGCCATGGTGACCAGGCCACCATTTTTTTTTTAAAAAAGGAGGTGGGATTTTTCCCCCATCCCAGAGGCCACGGCCACGGCCGCGGCCGGCGGTGGCCTGGTCACCATTTTTTTAAAAGGGGGGTGGGGTTTTCCCCACCCCTGAGGCCATGGTGGCCAGGCCACCGTTTTTTTTTTAAAAAGGGGGTGGGGTTTTTCCCCCACCCCTGCCGTTTCCGGCCATGGCCGCGGCTGCGACCATCGTCTCAAGCCACGGCTGCGGCCATCGTCTCAGGCCACGATCGCGGCCGTGGCCGAAGACAACTGCCACGGCCGCAGCGGTGGCTTGGCCACGGTGGTTAGGCCATCGTTTAAAAAAAGAAGAAGAAAAAAACAAGGGGTAGAGTTTTTTTTTTTTCATTCATTATGAATTTTTTTTTTTGTTTAATTTATTTATGTTTATGAACTCAATTTTACATGAAATATTAGAGAAATTTGCATGTAGTCTATAATCTTGTAATGCATAATTTGATATTTGCATAATATTTGATATATTTAAATTTTACTTATTTTAATTATTCGTAATTATATAGGTTGATTCAATTTCAATTTATTTTTATAAGTGTTAAATTTTTGTATATTTATTAATTATTCATAATTATATTGCATTGCATTAATCTTTAGTATTTACAGTATGACGAACCGAGGTAAATCTACCCCTGATGGACATAGCCCTGCTGCGTCACATCCCACTACCAGCCCTGACGCACGGACTTCTGCCTCTCCAGGCGTCGATGCTCATCCTGTATTTTTCTCTACCCGATCGACATAGACCTATGAGAGTTCTTCTTTGGTCGGTCGCACCGTACTTCGATTGGACGCCGATGAGCTGTAAATATATACTAATTGTAACTATATGTTTATGTTTTTAAGTTAATTACTTATTTTAATTAGTTTTTTTAACAGCTTTATTGAGCAACATACTGTATCAAGCCGAATCAGCTCTATATTTCAGAGCTGTGCTGATCCTAGTGGCTACGATTGGCACCATGTATCTGCGGCCACGAGGGAGTTTTATTTTTTAGAGTTTCAGGTAAACTTTTTAAATACATTTTATAACTGATATAAAATTTTCTAATTTTAATATACTCTGAAACTAACTGTTTATTTCAATGCAGAAAAAGTTTACGTGGGACCGTACCATCCATGATGCCATTAGGGCAGCATGGAATGCTCTTGCGGTACGCCGATACTCCGACATGCTTTATCATTGGAGGAGTTCAGGTGACCGTCCAGGGCATGTGCCAGAGGGTATTTGGGCTAGTTGACAGTAGGCATGGCAGTCCGAGGCATGGATTAGGAGGTCCGCATCAGCCAGCACGAACCGCCGATCTGAAAAGGGCAGTCGTGGCACGGGCCTCTCCTGTCACACTGCGGGTTCCATTTCTATTCAGGAGCACAGGCACCGTATGGTAAGAAAACATAAACAATTTAAATACTAATTTAGTTATTTACAAATACTTGCATTTATATTCTTTCTTCTGCTTTTGTAGTCCGAGCATGAGGGCAGAGATCCTGGTGAGTTTCGTCTATTCAGGGTGACACACACCGGAAGGACGGTTCCTAGGTCGATACACGATCATGGAAGGTTGGGGTAAGAAATTAGCTTTATACTTTATTTGTTTAATTTCTAAAATTTTATTCAGCTTTATATATTGATTCATTTATCATTGATTTTATAATTCAAAGGCACGAGTCGAGGAGCTTCAGTCTCAGGCTTCGCAGGTCGACTCCACTGATGGGGGGCCGCCTGTCGAACTCTCACCAGAGGAGAGTCGACGTGTATTTTTGGAGGCTGTTGGTGCCCAGCCGCGAGACCGTAGGGTCTATGGTTTGGGCACTAGAGCTTCCAGATATTTTCGCCATCAGGGCTCTAGTTCGCATGGTTCTGGCGATATTCCTCCCGAGCAGATATACGACATCCGGAGATCTATCAAGGAGGAAGTTCGCCAGGAGGTTCGGGAGGAGCTGCAGAGATGAGAGAGCAGATGCGTCAAATGCAGGATTTAGTTCGTCTCATGTCGCAGGGTCCATTCCAGCTTCCGCAGCCTCCACAGCCGCCTGTAGATACATGATGTATTTTTTTTTTCACTACTTGATGTATTTTTTTATTATTTCTATTTGTATATAAAAATTTTTAATAATTAATAAAATAAATTTTTATCTATTTTTGAAAATTTTTTAATGATTGTTTTGGTCAATTGTATTAGCAATTACATTATATTAGGAAGTTTAATTTATATTATTTTATTTTTTTAAATAAATAAATAAATTTACTTTATTTTTAAAAAAATAAATAAATAATTAGCGACGCTATTTTTCATTGCAATTAATTAAAAAAATTAAAAATTATTTTATTTTAATTTTTTTAAAAAATAAATTAATTAATTAGTGACACAATTGTGACAAGATTTTTCGTCGCAAATATTTTTTTAAAAATTATTTCTAAAGTAGCGACGCATTAGTATGCGTCGCAATATTGTGACGCATTTAGGAGCGTCGCAATTATTTTTAAAAAATTAAAAATTAATTTATTTTATTTTTTAAAATAAATAAATTAATTAATTAGATATGCTATTTTTCATCGTAATTAATTTAAAAAATATTAAAAATTATTTTATTTTAATTTTTTTGAAAAAAATAAATTAATTAATTAGCGATGCAATTGCGATGAGATTTTTCATCGCAAATATTTTTAAAAAAATTATTTTTAAAGTAGCGATGCATTTAGGCTGCGTTGCAATATTGTGACGCATTTAGGGGCGTCGCAATATATTGCGACGCATCTAGGGCGTCATAGAGAGTCGCTGTTTAGAGAAGCAATTGCGACAAATTGAAATTGCGACGAACATTTTAGCGATGCCTTTATTGCGTCGCTAATGCGTTGCTATAGCTTGTTTAGCGACGCATTAGTGATGCATTTTGGTGTCGCTATATTTTAATTTTCTTGTAGTGTTTGTTGTTTAACTCTAGCTGATACAACTCGAGCGAGCACTAATTAGCTCACAGATATATATAGCCAAAGCCTAGCTAGCTAGCTAGCTAGCAGAATCAATGCTTGCCACACAACTTGTTAATGTGGACTTTATTAATATATATACTACGTAGCTCTCGTGATCACATATGATCAACTCCCATTAACCTTGCTGCAGGTGCTCCTTATCTCCCCACTGCTACCAGTAAGTGGACTGATGTTCCCCATATTTATCATCGACTGAACGAAGCTCTGGAAGAAGGCGCTCTGGTTGCCTGCAAAGCGGTTGACAATGGGGGCGGTGGAAGCTCCATTTGTTGAGAGGAGCTCTTGGTCCGACTGCAGAAGCCCGTTATTGCTTTGAAGGTTGGTGAAGTACTTGTCGAAAGTGTTCGGAGTGGTCAGGTCGAGATTGTTAAGAGTAGACCCATTCCCTCCTGAGGGCAGTTCAGCTGCAGTGTGGCCAGGTAAGTGGTATTCAAGCTTGGGTCTGGATTGCCTGTGCCGCTGAAGTTATAGAGGCGGTTGCTGAAGACTCTGCATTGTGCCCGACCAAAGGTGTGTGTTGCTGCCAAACCACTTGCGATGAGCGTCGGGTGAGCTGAGATCTCCGCAGGCCTTCAAGAATGCAGAGAGGTCACCGTCTTCCTTCGAGAGCCTGCAAAAAGTCCCGGACCGATGGTTCCGGTGGGAACCCTCCGACGCCCAAGTCAGTGAGTTATAGAACAGGAATGTTGCATATGAGTAGAACTTGAAAGAGAAGATCCCCCCCTTGTGTTGAGCTCGGGTCCTCTTCTTATACCTGTCTGGGGGGTCACGTTTACCTCGCTCCGTTAGAACCGTCCAATCTGCTTTGCTAGGATGAACTCCGCCGAATGGCAAGTGGGTGAGCCGTTGCTGAATGGGCGCCGTGCATGCCAATAACTGCGGGGCATGCTAGTACCTACCCGTGATTTCAGCGAGCGAGATACACGGTAACGGATGTCTCGAATCTCGGAGTCCGTTACCTGAAGTGGGTTTTAATGTACTTAGGAAAATAAGGCACCAAGTTAGAGTCGGAGCCGGAGCTAGAGACCGGAGTCGTAGGCCGGAGCCGACGCTGGAGGCCGGAGCGAAAGGCCGAGCCAAAGGTCGAAGCCAAAGGCCGAAGCTAGAGACCGGAGCCATATGCTAGAGCCGACGCTGGAGCCCGCAGCCAAAGGCCAGAGCCGACGCTGGAGGCCGGAGCCGGAGGCTGGAGCCGACGCTGGAGACCGTAGCCAAGGGCCGGAGCCGACGCTGGAGCCCGTAGCCAACTGCCGGAGCCGACGCTGGAGGCTGGAGCCAAGGCCGGAACAGACGCTGGAAGCTGGAGCCGGAGGCTGGAGCCGACACTGGAGCCCGCAGCCAAAGGCCGGAGCCAACGCTGGAGGTCAGAGCCGGAGGCTGGAGCCGATGCTGGAGCCCGCAGCCAAAGGCCGGAGCCGACGCTGGAGACCGAAGCCAAAGGCCGGAGCCCAGGCCGGAATCAAAGGCCGGAGCCAAGACCGGAATCGGAGGCCGGAGCCAAGGGCGGCGACAAGAATTCCAACATCCCGAAAACGAGCTATCACATCATTGATTCCGAAAATTGCACAGGGTGTTATGACACCGCCCAGAGGAGATGATCAGCCGTATCAGATGCCCCCCCATCCCTGAGATGGGTGGGCGCACAGTCACCAGCGAAAGGGGTGTTAATATCCACCAAGCGGCTGATCTTCGTATCATTAATTCTTCCGTTCAAGCTGTTGGGATTGGGGAAGATTTTTCTCAGGCAAGGAGTTGTAAAAAGGTGGGCGTCATCATTGCGGTAAGGTCACTGCCACCTTTTTATTGATGATGTTTTTCGCATTTCTCACGCCGATGGGCTGCCGAAGCGGCTTCCAGTGGAAAGCAGACACATGGCCAGATCGGACAACTGCGGGATGATTTGAAATGGGGTTATAAAAGGAAAAATCATCCTTGTCCTCCAATCCACACCTTCTCTTACGTTACAACCTCCTACCTTGAATCCGCAAGCGTCCGTTTACTTCCCGTTTCTGTCCTCCTCCTCATGCTCCTTCAATCTCGGTTCGAGTTTTCCATGTTAGTTCCCATGGCTTCTTCGCCTTCTTGTTCTATTTCCGATTCTGGGGGTCGTTCCCCCATTCCTTCTCAACCTTCTGCCTCCTTATCGACTCAATGGACCACCCCATCTTCTGGCCCTACTTCGTCGGAGCGGTGGCTGTCGGCCGGATGCCCACAACCGGGAGTCGTTCGGCCGTCGGATGGACCTCCCCCAGGTGCCGTCCGACAGCCGCTGGTCCCTCCAGCGTTCTCAAGGAGTCCCCCGAGTGGACTGCCTCCACTATGTCTGCTCAAGACATAGTGAACCTAGGAGCCAAATATAGTTTTCCTCCAAACATGCGTCTGTCCTACCCTGCTCCTAGTAACAGGGTAACTTCTTCCCGTCCCAGAAGGGTTGCTTTGTACGGAGCCTTCTTTAAGGCAGGACTTCGATTACCCATTCACCCTTTCATCCTCAACCTTCTAGATAGATATTCTTTAACACCCTCCCAATTAGTCCCTAACTCCATCCGAACCATCGTTGGCTTTCTGATTCTCTGTCACCTGCAGGGTATAGAGGCTAGCATCTCCTTATTTCACAGTTTCTATACCCTCCGCAAGCAAGCGGGTTGGTGGTCCTTTACCTCTAGACCCACTAGGATCCTCAAATTGTATCTTCCCACCTCTATCAAAGGGTGGAAAGATAAGTTCTTTTTTGCCAATGTCGAGGGGGTGAGTGGAAGCTGGGGAACCCCAAATACTAACGCCAATAGGGACTCCATCCTTTCGAGAGATCGAATGGCATTTGGGCAGCTTCTGACTACCGATATCCCTCAGTGTGCTTCTGACCGACGAAAACCTCCGTCTCGCCTGCCTTATTCTATCTAGTGGTGAGCACTTGATTACTCACCTCTTTCCCCTCTTCTTCTTCCTTGTTTTTTTTTTTTTTTTTTTTAACTCCTTTCCTATTTTTTGATATAGGGATGATGCCATCACTTCATGAGATTAGGCAAGCTGCTACCAATGAGAGGAAGGAAAAGGGGAATGGGGCCCCCACGGAGAGGAGGGCCATCGCCAAGATTTCCAGGAGGGCCGACGCTGGAAGGGCCGACGCCGAAAGGGCTGAGGTCATGGAGCCCTTGCGCGGGGACGAGGCGGTAGGAGCCCAAGCCGACAAGCCCATAAGGAACGACACGGTAAGGGCCGAGGCCAGCGAGGAATTTGGGTAGAGCAAGGCGGGAGGAAGCGATTTGCCTTCACCAGTACCGTTTCCCTTCTGTTATTCTGCTCGATCCTTCTCCGGAGCAAGTTGCGAAAGCGCCGTCACCCCCGCCCGAAGCCGTTGAAATGGAGCCGGCCCAATCAACTACAAAGCCGACTCCAGTAGCTGTCATACCTCGAAAGGGGTAGCAACCGAGGCGCCTCCACCAGTAAAGGTGTCGGAGGTGGCAGAGTCGGAGGCAGAGTCCTCCCATGCGGCCCCCACGTCAGTGGAAGGGACTGGCGTCGATCCTTCCTTCCAATCGATTTTGGCGAACTACAGTCGCTGGGCTGAGAGAGCGTTGAACGAGGCATCAGTGTTCGAGTTGCAGGAGTTTCTCCAACATCAGGGGAGGGCTACCTTCTTCTGAGAGGCGTCTGTGGCACACCTCTGGGTGAGCTTTGCTCTATTACCAACCTCTTCATCATCGTTTGTCTTTTTTTTTTAAGACTATTTTCTTCATCTAACCTAGATACTCTGCCCAGGCGCTGAATTCTATGATTGCCATGAGGGACATTTGGGCCCTGGGCGATGCTGCTCTCGATCAATCACTGGAGGTGATGCAAGCACTCCAAGCTAGGGCAGAGAGGGCAGAGATGGACTTGGAGGATACCCGAGCAGCGTTAAAGGGTGAAGCCGAAGCCATCCGGCTAAGAGCTGAGAAAGCAGAAGAGGCACTGGAAATTGCCCAACGTGAGGCGGCCAACGAGCTAGATAATGCTCAGGTGGCCAAAGAAAAACAAAGGATGGCGGAGGAAAAATTGGAGGTGGCGGAGTCGGAAGTGTACATGTTGAAGAACCGATTACACTCCGCCACCATTGAAATAGGTGTGGCCGAAGAGAGGGCTGAGAACGCAGAGGAGATCGCCCGTCAGTCTGATGCCAAGATTGCCGACCTTAAGGTGGCGGTGATCGAAGCTGAAAAGAAGGCCGTCGAGACTGAGCAAAAGATTATGGATGCCAAGAAGAAGGCGGAGGAGGCCGAGCAGAAAGCCTCTGAAGCGGAGAAAAGAGCCACTGAGGCCATAGAGAACTTCAGGAAGTCTAGCGCCTTTAGCAAGGAATTGGCCGAGTCGACGGCCTTTGCATACGAGGGTGGCTTCCAGGACTGCAAGGAAAAGATCCAAAAACTTTATGGCCTTGAGGGGATCGAAGGGTTGGAGCCAGACGACGTCCCTGAAGATGACAACTTAGCTCCAAGTGATCCTTAGTCTCTTTCACTTTGATTGTAATGCTTCAGGTCCGATTTAAATCGGTGATTTTGTAAACTTTGGCTATTAATGAATCTTTTAATCCGTAACGCTTATATCTTGGATCATAATTGGGTCTGCTAGTGTGTGAATTGACGCGAACCAAAAACCTATGGCCAAAAAATTACAACACGATTTCTTTTTGAGGGACATTAGAAAATCAATTAGAGAACTGATGCGGGATCAGTCTTAGTTGCAGACATGAAGGTCAGAGCAATAAGTAGTGTAGGACTACGTTTGTGCTGATGCAAAGTCGTTAAATGCCAACACGAGGTTAAATAGAATGCCGACGTGGAGCCAAGCATTGAGTTCCGACGCGGAGCCGGACTTTAAGTGCCGACGCGGAGCCCAGCTCTAAGTGCCGATGCGGAGCTGGGCTTAGGTGCCGATGCGGAACCGGACTTATGTGCCGATGCGGAGCCGAGCTTTGGTGCCAACACGAAGCCGGGCTTTGAGTGCCGATGCGGAGCCGAGCTTTGAGTGCCGACGCGGAGCCGGGCATTGAGTGCCGATGTGGAGCCGGGCTTTGAGTGCCGACGCGGAGTCGGGCTTAAGTGCCA
This sequence comes from Calamus simplicifolius, assembly GCA_900491605.1. Classification (NCBI taxonomy): domain Eukaryota; kingdom Viridiplantae; phylum Streptophyta; class Magnoliopsida; order Arecales; family Arecaceae; genus Calamus; species Calamus simplicifolius. The sequence continues at coordinate 841,064 of UESW01004327.1, read as the reverse complement.
ACGCGGAGCCGGGCTTTAGTATCGACGCGGAGCCAGGCTTAAGTGTCAACACGGAGCCGGGATTTGAGTGCGACAGGAGCCGTGCTTAAGTGAGAAGTACAATCATCCAAAATGAAGCAATGAGAATACTTTGAATAGCACTTTGGCAAGCAGGTTCAAATTAATGGAGTTAGCACACTGCTGATAATATCGACGTAGATTGTCTGCATTCCAAGTGTGAGGGAGAGGTTTCTCGTCTAGCTCCTCAACTTTGTATGCCCCGTGATGAAGCACCTCCGTGACACGATATGGTCCTTCCCATTTGGGTGCTAGCTTGCCTCTTTCCGTTGGCTTTGATACTTCAGCTCGTCGCAGGACGAGGTCTCCAGGGTAGAATGTCTTGGACCGTACCCAAGCATTGTAGTATCGGGCCGCTCGCTGACGGAAAGCCGCCATGCGGAGTCGCGCTTGGTCTAGCAATTCTTCCACTAGGTCCAAATCGGCCCGCAGCTGACTTGGGTTGCTCTCCTCGCGGTATAACTCTGTCCGGGGACTGGGGGCACCTATCTCCATCGGAATGATGGCCTCGGTCCCAAAAACCAGGCTGAAAGGAGTTTCTCCGGGGGCTCGTGGCGTCGTGTGGTAAGCCCACAATACACTGGGGAGCTCTTCCACCCAATGTACTTTACAACCATCTACCGGGCCCTGAGTTCTTGGAGGATAATGTGATTGGTCACTTCGGCTGCGCCATTGGTCTGGGGGTGCCCCACAGAGGTGAATCGTTAGCGAATGCCCAGCCCAGTGCAAAATTCCCGAAAGGCTACGTTGTCAAACTGTCGGCCATTATCAGTGACGAGGGTGTGTGGCAGCCCGAACCAGCACACAACAGACTTCCAGAAGAAGGATCTTACATTGCCCTCGGTGATCTTGGCGAGAGCCTCAGCTTCGATCCACTTGGTGAAATGGTCAACGGCTACCAATAAGAATTTGTGTTGTCCAGAGGCTGGAGGGAATGGCCCCAGGATGTCCATACCCCACTGGGCAAAGGGCCAAGGTGCAGTCAGGGGGGTCAGCTGGGACATCGATTGGTGTTGGATATTAGCATGGCGTTGGCAATTGTCACACCTCTTGACAAGCTCGAATGCATCCTCCTTCATTGTCAACCAGTAATATTCCTGCCATAAGGCTTTGTACGTCAGAGCTTTGCCCCCCAGATGACTTCCACATATGCCTTCATGAATCTCCCGTAGGATATAATCTGCTTCTGTGGGCCAACACACCTGAGAACTGGGTATGAGAACGACCTTCGATAGAGTTTTCCTTCCATTATAAAAAACTTCAGGGTCCGTCTTTTGAGTTGCCTGGCCTCGGTAGGGTCTTCAGGGAGGGTACGTTGGTAAGGTACTGGATATAAGCATCCATCCAGGAAGGCTCCTGCTCAACTGGCAGGGCTTCTCTTGTTACTTCGATACTTGGGCTTCCAGGTGCTCTATATAAGCTCTTCCCAACCCGAAGAAAAACAAAGGATGGCGGAGGAAAAATTGGAGGTGGCGGAGTCGGAAGTGTACATGTTGAAGAACCGATTACACTCCGCCACCATTGAAATAGGTGTGTCCGAAGAGAGGGCTGAGAACGCAGAGGAGATCGTCCGTCAGTCTGATGCCAAGATTGCCGACCTTAAGGTGGCGGTGATCGAAGCTGAAAAGAAGGCCGCCGAGACTGAGCAAAAGATTATGGATGCCAAGAAGAAGGCGGAGGAGGCCGAGCAGAAAGCCTCTGAAGCGAAGAAAAGAGCCACTGAGGCCATAGAGAACTTCAGGAAGTCTAGCGCCTTTAGCAAGGAATTGGCCGAGTCGACGACCTTTGCATACGAGGGCGGCTTCCAGGACTGCAAGGAAAAGATCCAAAAACTTTATGGCCTTGAGGGGATCGAAGGGTTGGAGCCAGACGTCCCTGAAGATGACAACTTAGCTCCAAGTGATCCTTAGTCTCTTTCACTTTGATTGTAATGCTTCAGGTCAGATTTAAATCGGTGATTTTGTAAACTTTGGCTATTAATGAATCTTTTAATCCATAACGCTTATATCTTGGATCATAATTGGGTCTGCTAGTGTGTGAATTGACGCGAACCAAAAACCTATGGCCAAAAAATTACAACACGATTTCTTTTTGAGGGACATTAGAAAATCAATTAGAGAACTGATGCGGGATCAGTCTTAGTTGCAGACATGAAGGTCAAAGCAATAAGTAGTGTAGGACTACGTTTGTGCTGATGCAAAGTCGTTAAATGCCAACACGAGGTTAAATAGAATGCCGACGCGGAGCCAAGCATTGAGTTCCGATGCGGAGCCGGACTTTAAGTGCTGACGCGGAGCCCGGCTCTAAGTGCCGATGCAGAGCTGGGCTTAGGTGCCGACGCGGAGCCGGACTTATGTGCTGATGCGGAGCCGGGCTTTGGTGCCAACGCGAAGCCGGGCTTTGAGTGCCGACGCGGAGCCGGGCTTAAGTGCCGACGCGGAGCCGGGCTTAGGTGCCGATGCGAGCCGGGCTTTGAGTGCCGACGCGGAGCCGGGCATTGAGTGCCAACATGGAGCCGGGCTTTGAGTGCCGACGCGGAGTCGGGCTTAAGTGCCGACGCGGAGCCGGGCTTTAGTATCGACCGGAGCCAGGCTTAAGTGTCAACGCGGAGCCGGGATTTGAGTGCCGACGCGGAGCTGGGCTTAAGTGAGAAGTACAATCATCCAAAAATGAAGCAATGAGAATACTTTGAATAGCACTTTGGCAAGCAGGTTCAAATTAATGGAGTTAGCACACTGCTGATAATATCGACGTAGATTGTCTGCATTCCAAGTGTGAGGGAGAGGTTTCTCGTCTAGCTCCTCAACTTTGTATGCCCCGTGATGAAGCACCTCCGTGACACGATATGGTCCTTCCCATTTGGGTGCTAGCTTGCCTCTTTCCGTTGGCTTTGATACTTCAGCTCGTCGCAGGACGAGGTCTCCAGGGAGAATGTCTTGGACCGTACCCGAGCATTGTAGTATCGGGCCGCTCGCTGACGGAAAGCCGCCATGCGGAGTCGCGCTTGGTCTCGCAATTCTTCCACTAGGTCCAAATCGGCCCGCAGCTGACTTGGGTTGCTCTCCTTGTGGTATAACTCTGTCCGGGGACTGGGGGCACCTATCTCCACCGGAATGATGGCCTCGGTCCCAAAAACCAGGCTGAAAGGAGTTTCTCCGGTGGGGGCTCGTGGCGTCGTGTGGTAAGCCCACAATACACTGGGGAGCTCTTCCACCCAATGTACTTTACAACCATCTACCGGGCCCTGAGTTCTTGGAGGATAATGTGATTGGTCACTTCGGCTGCGCCATTGGTCTGGGGGTGCCCCACAGAGGTGAATCGTTAGCGAATGCCCAGCCCAGTGCAGAATTCCCGAAAGGCTACGTTGTCAAACTGTTGGCCATTATCAGTGACGAGGGTGTGTGGCAGCCCGAACCAGCACACAACAGACTTCCAGAAGAAGGATCTTACTTTGCCCTCGGTGATCTTGGCGAGAGCCTCAGCTTCGATCCACTTGGTGAAATGGTCAACGACTACCAATAAGAATTTTTGTTATCCAGAGGCTGGAGGGAATGGCCCCAGGATGTCCATACCCCACTGGGCAAAGGGCCAAGGTGCAGTCAGGGGGGTCAGCTGGGACATCGATTGGTGTTGGATATTAGCGTGGCGTTGGCAATTGTCACACCTCTTGACAAGCTCGAATGCATCCTCCTTCATTGTCAACTAGTAATATTCCTGCCATAAGGCTTTGTACGCCAGAGCTTTGCCCCCCAGATGACTTCCACATATGCCTTCATGAATCTCCCGTAGGATATAATCTGCTTCTGTGGGGCCAACACACCTGAGAACTGGGTATGAGAACGACCTTCGATAGAGTTTTTCTTCCATTATAAAAAACTTCAGGGTTCATCTTTTGAGTTGCCTGGCCCCGGCAGGGTCTTCAGGGAGGGTACCGTTGGTAAGGTACTGGATATAAGCATCCATCCAGGAAGGCTCCTGCTCAACTGGCAGGGCTTCTCTTGTTACTTCGATACTTGGGGCTTCCAGGTGCTCTATATAAGCTCTTCCCAACATCCCATCGGCTGAGGTGGCAAGATGGGACAAGGCGTCTGCTCTAGCATTTTCCCCTCGAGGAATATAACTAACATTGAAATAAGTTAAGAGAGAAGCTTGCGACTGCACCATACTCAAGTAGCGGGACATGATAGGATCCCTCGCTTCATATTCCCCTGTGATTTGGCTAGTGACCAGCTGGGAGTCAGTGAACGCTCTAAGGCGCTTCACCCCAAGCTCTCGGGCTAATCTTATCCCGGACAGTAGGGCTTCTTACTCTGCCTGATTATTGGTGGCTGGAAAGAGGAAGCGGAGTGCACACTCGGTTACAACTCCGTCCGAGTTGGCAAGGATGAGGCCTGCTCTGCTCCCTTGAGATTTTGATGCTCCGTCAACATGAAGGATCCATTCATCATCTTCGGTTCCAGGAATCGAAGGGTTTGCAGAGGTCTCTTCGGGTTGCTTCTCACCCCAAGTACACTCGACCAAAAAATTTGCCAGGACCTGGGATTTCATGGCTGACAGAGGGCAGAAAGATAGATCAAATTCCTCCATCTTGAGTGCCCACTTTGCCAATCGGCCTAAAGTGTCCGGGCGAGCAAGAATCATCTTTAGAGGTTGGTCCGTGACCACCACGATCGGATGGGCTTGAAAATATGGTCGAAGGCGCTGGGCAGACACGATCAACGCGAAGATAATCTTCTCAATCTTTGAGTACCTAGTCTCCGCATCATGGAGCACCTTGCTTGTGTAATACACCGGCTTTTGCATGCCGTTGGTGTCCATGCAGACCAGCACAGAACTAACGGCCTCGGGAGAAGCCGCGAGGTATAGAAGGAGTTCTTCTCCACCCGTTGGCTTGGACAGCAATAGCGGGGTGGATAGGAATTCCTTTAGCCCCTCGAAGGCCTTCTGACACTCTTTCGTCCATTCGAATCTATTGGCCCTACGGAGCGCTTTGAAGAAAGGCAGGCACCTCTTAGCGGACTTGGAAAAAAAATGGCTCAAGGCTGCCACCCTCCCAGTCAGGCATTGCACTTTCTTCTTGTTGGTGGGAGACCTCATATCCAAGATGGCTTGAACTTTATCAGGGTTTGCTTCGATTCCTCACCGGGTTACCATGAAACCCAAGAACTTTTCGGCTGTTACCCCAAAGGCACATTTGTGAGGGTTTAGCCTCATCTGGTATCGGCGAAGGTTGTTGAAGGTCTTCGTTAGGTCGGTGATATGGCTGGTGGCATGGACACTTTTGGTCAGCATATCGTCCACGTACACCTCCATGTTGCATCCTATCTGATCTTCGAAGACTTTGTTCATTAGCCTTTGGTAAGTGGCCTCCACGTTTTTTAGCCCGAATGTCATTACCTTGTAGCAGTACAGCCTCTTCTCAGTTATGAAGGAGGTAGCTTCTTCATCCACTGGGTTCATCCTGATTTGATTGTACCCGAAGAAGGCATCCATGAAACTAAGGGTCCATGGCAGGATGTGGAGTCCACCAGTTGATCGATCCGAGGCAAAGGGAAGCTGTCCTTGGGGCATGCTTTGTTGAGGTCGGTGAAGTCTACACATCCTCCAGCTTCCATTAGTCTTACGGACTATCACCACATTGGCTAACCATTTGGGGTAATGAACTTCTCGAATGTGCCCCGCAGCCACCAACTTACGGACTTCCTCATTAATAGCTTTCTATCTGTCCGGAGCAAAGCTCCTCTTCTTCTGTCGGACTGGCCGGTACTCTGGCCTGAGGTTAAGCCGATGGGTGATCACCTCCTCAGGGATGCCTGGCATGTCTAATGACGACCATGCAAAGATGTCAGCATTGGCATGCATGAAGGTGAGGAGTCGATCGCGCGCCTCTTTCGGAAGCAGCGCTCCAACCTAGACGGTCCTTGTCGGGTCCTCCCCCAAGGGGAGGGTCAGGAGGTGCTCGGCTGGCTCTCCCCTCCTTTCCAATACTCGGGGGTCAAGCGGCTCAGAGGCTATCGCCGACGCTGCCTCCAGTGGACTGGGAGATAAGTGGCAACAAAGCGGTGGCGTGCTTTGCTCTCCCTTCATTTCTGACTCCTTCGTTGGTGGGAAATCTTACCAACAATCTCTTGGTGGAGATGATGGCATCCAGCAAATTCAAGCCTGGCCTTCCAGGATAGCGTCGTAAGCCAATGGGATCCGGACCACCAGGAAATTTATGACTATCGTACTTTGACGCGGAGGAGTCCCAGCCGTGACAGGGAGGGCGATCTCACCTTCAACGCTCACAGAGTCCCCAGTAAATCCCATTAAAGGCATGGTGACGGGTCGAAGGGAGGAATTTGACAGGTTCATCCAAACAAATGCCTCGTAGCTCAAAACATCCACCAAACTTCCACTATCAACCAAAATTCTTTTTACATGGTGTTTGGCTAGGGTCATGGACACGACGACGCTGTCGTCATGCTTATTACTACCCCTTTTAAATCCTTTCCAAAGAAAGGAATTACAGAGTTTACCCCCTCTCGCTGTCTTTTTGAGCTGCCACCTGCCCCCCAGGAAATCATAGTTATGGTTTTTTTCGTAGGGGTATTGTCGACGCCTATCGGAGGCACCGATGGACCCAGAGCAGGAAGGTTTCCCCTTCGAACGAACTTGCCTAAGTGACCCTACTGGACAAGCTCTTCAATGGCCTTCTTCAAGTGGTGGCAGTCCTCAGTGTCATGACCGTAGTCTTGGTGGTACCAGCAATAAAGCTCCTTGCTATGGGGGGTCCCTGACTTCATGGGAGGTGGACGTCGAAAGTAGGGCTCCTCCTCAATTTCTAGTAGAATGTGAGATATCGGAGCCAAGAGGGGGGTGAACTGCTCCTTGGGAACGAGCGTCTGAGGCCGGTGGTCTGAGCGGTGGGGAAGCTCAGGCTTCCGGGACCGTGCTTCGGTAGGCTCCGTGGATGCCGGTTTCTTGCTGAAACTCTTATCAGCTTCCTCCAAGAAGAGTCCGCCTCATCGGCGCGAATGTACTTTTACGCCCGGCTTAAAACCTTGGCGTAAGAGCTTAGAGGCTTCTTATCCAGGGAATAGGCGAACCTAGAAGGGCGAAGTCCTCATTTTAATGCCAAAGTAGCTACATAATCATCCAAATTATACACCTCCAGCGCTGCCTCCTTGAACCGAGCGATGAAGTCCTTCAAGGTCTCGCAACTCATTTGTTGAAGAGAAAATAAGCTATCGGCCACTCATGGGATCTTCTGGCACGCATCAAAGTGGGCCAAGAAAGATCGCTCGAGCTGTCGAAAGGAATTGATGCTGCGCGGTGGCAGGCGAGAATACCATGCACGCGCTGCCTTACGAAGGGTGGCAGGAAAGGCGACACATAGGAGGGAGTGCGTCGCTCCCTGGACCTGCATGAGGACCTTGTAGCTCTTCAGGTGGTCCAAAGGGTCCCCCGTGCCGTCATATGGGTCCAACTGGGGAAGACGGAAACGGGGCGGGATCGGTTCCTTCATGATGCATCGGGAGAGCGGGGGACGGTGATCGTAGTCCGTCCCATGAGGGTTGGCGATCCGGCGACTAAGCTCCTCAACCGTTGATGATACTCATCGAGCCATTGTTTGGCTCGACGAGTGGTCTTTCTGTTGGTGTCGTCTTTAGAAGAGTCAGAAGATGAAGCCGATGAAGGCCGCCAGTGCAAGGAGTGCACCCGTCTTGGCTCCTTCTCACCCAACCGTCGGTGGGAACGATCATAATGATGGGAGAGAGACCGCCGTCGCTTTGAAGCCTCCCGGCGACAAGGTTCAGGAGGCGAGTGATGGGAGGTCTCAGGCGGAGTCCCACCTTGATGAGATTGAATTGCCCCGCGCCCACCTTCGCGAGGTGGAGGGGGATGAGGTGTAGCATCAAAGCAGTGTTCCTGCAGTCCCCGCACCACCGTCATCAGGTCCTGTACTTGATGAGCCAGAACCTCAAGCCGGTCCGGCTGGCTCATCTGTGTAGGGGGCGGAACATGGAGGTTGGCCTTCGATTGCTCAGCCCACAGGAGGCGTTCCGCGGCATGGTTGGTGGAAGCTTCCTGGGCTCGCATTGTCACCATCGTCTTCCTTGCAGAATCAGTGGGGTCACAGGAAGAACTTTCGCCTTCCACAAAGGTTCGCCCCCTACCTGGCGCGCCAATTTGTTGCTGCCAAACCAGTTGCGATGAGCGTCGGGTGAGCTGAGATCTCTACAGGCCTTCGAGAATGCAGAGAGGTCACCGTCTTCCTTCGAGAGCTTGCAAAAAGTCCCGGACCGGTGGTTCCAGTGGGGACCCTCCGACGCTCAAGTCAGTGGGTTGTAGAACAGGAATGTTGCATATGAGTAGAACTTGAAAGAGAAGAGGCCCCCCTTGTGTTAAGCTTGGGTCCTCTTCTTATACATGTGGAGGGTCACGTTTACCTCGCTCCGTTAGAACCGTCCAATCTGCTTTGCTAGGATGAGCTCCACTGAATGGCAAGTGGGTGAGCCGTTGCTGAATGGGCATCGTGCTTGCCGGTAACTGCGGGGCGTGCTAGTACCTACCCGCGATTTTAGCGAGCGAGATACACGGTAATGGATGTCTCAAATCTCGGAGTCCGTTACCTGAAGTGGGTTTTAATGTACTTAGGAAAATAAGGCACCAAGTTAGAGTCAGAGCCAGAGCTAGAGGCCGGAGCCGACGCTGGAGGCCGGAGCCAAAGGCCGAAGCTAGAGGCCGGAGCCGTATGCCGGAGCCGACATTGGAGCCCGCAACCAAAGGCCAGAGCCGACGCTGGAGGCCGGAGCCGGAGGCTAGAGCCGACGTTGGAGACCGTAGCCAAAGGCCATAGCCGACGCTGGAGCCCATAGCCAAATGCCAGAGCCGACGCTGGAGGCCGGAGCCAAGGCCGGAACCGACGCTGGAGGCCGGAGCCGGAGGCTGGAGCCGACGCTGGAGCCCGCAGTCAAAGGCCGGAGCCGACGCTGGAGGCCGGAGCCGGAGGCTGGAGCCGACGCTGGAGCTCGCAGCCCGGAGCCGACGCTGGAGACCATAGCCAAAGGCCGGAGCCAATGCGGAATCGGAGGCCGGAGCCAAGACCGGAATCGGAGGCCGGAGCCAAGGGCGAGGACAAGAATCCAACATCCCGAAAACGAGCTATCACATCATTGATTCCGGAAATTGCGCAGGATATTATGACGCCGCCCAGAGAAGATGATCAACCGTATCAGTGTGGGCTCCTGCGATCGATCAATAATATATTTAACATTCACAGGAACTAGTTCCAGTTAGGATCTTGCATGTAGCTCTTTTTCACAATAATAATGTATGGTTGGTTGGTTGTTTTTTACCTGATAAGGCGACGAGATCGGTGTCGTCGAGGCCGACAGCAGAGAATTTGGACTGAAGGATGGTTAAGTTATCGGAGGGGCTGGGGAGGTTGTTGGTGGCGGCGGTTGCGTTGGCGGTGGTGCCGTCCCTTCGTCCAAGCAACACAGACCAAGTGGGACCTCCTGACTATATATAATTAATTAATTAATTGCAATGGTCAGTGTAGTTATAAGTACTGGTCGACGACTGTAAAATTCTTAAGTAGTTTTCCTATTTCATAATTAAGGTGATTTGAATTGGCTTCAAAGCAACTGAATTAATATTCAAATGGAAAAGAAAATTAGTAAAAATTAAGGGTTAATTTACCAAGTTAACTGAAACTTCGGCGGCAAGGGCAAGGATATCAGCGCACGAGACTACTCCTGGGCAAGCATTCTCTACAGCAGTCTTGATGTTGTCAACCACATCATAACCCCGAACGGAGTTGTTGTTCGGACCTGCTCCCTTCTCACTCACTATCGTAGAGGTGGTGTCCAACAAAATAGACCCATCGCAGCCCTGGGGCAAACAGATCGAGCTCATTAATTTAGCTTAAATTAATAGAAGTAAGCCAGTACAGGTAGCCTTTCGTTTTATTGTTAACTAGAACATATAACACATATATATAGTTTTCCATATATATATATATATATATATATATATATATATATATATTATTGCCGCCGGGATCCGTCCTCGATTCGGGCGCGTCGATCTCCTGGTCAGGGCTTCCTCCTTAGCGGACCTGCACAGAAGTCCTCGCGTGAGAGGCGTTGGGGGTGGCCCTCCGCGGAAGACCCTCTGACGCTCAAGTCAGCAGGGGATCGGTGATCAACAGAAAATAGGGAGGTGGATCTCTTCGGGGAGTCTCTCCAGGGGTGGTAATCGGGAGCTCTAAGGGAGCGCCGACGAGTGGTGGGGAGAGTGAGAGTGTGAGAGTGAGCCGGGGGCCATGAGCGCGTACCTGAGAGAATCTGGGAGTGTCGTATTTATAGGCTATCACCTGGATCTTGAGTGCCTTTTGGAAGGTTCGAAGGTTGTTAGGATACGGAGATGCATCGAATCAGGCCGTTGTGGGGCCGTTGGGATCCGTATCTTGTTCGTTAAGGGATCGACGGCTAGGAGAGCTCCTTGTTGGCCTGAGATCTGGTAGATGTGCAGGTCCTAGGTAGCTGTACTAGGTCCTAGGTCACTCTTCGACATAATTCTTTGCCTGGGATTCTGTTACGATAGGTTTAGGCTCTCCCACGCCAGGTTCCGCAGAGGTGAGTATCGGATCGTGGATTGCTCAGGAAGGCCGAGCTATGGAAGCCCGGGGAATGCCGAACCATGGAAGGCTCGGGGAAGCCGAACCATGGGAGGCTCGGGGAAGCCGAGCTATGGAAGCCCAGAGAGAGCCGAGCCATGGAAGCCCGAAGGAAGCCGAGCTATGGGAAGCTCGGGGGAAGCCGAACCATGGGAGGCTCGGGGAAGCCGAGCTATGGAAGCCCGAGAGAGCCGAGCTATGGAAGCCCGGAGGAAGCCGAGCTATGGGAAGCTCGGGGGAAGCCAACCATGGGAGGCTCGGGGGAGCTAAGCTATGGAAGCCCGGAGAGAGCCGAGCTATGGAAGCCCGGAGAAAGCTGAGCTATGGAAAGCTCGGGGGAAGTCGAACCATGGGAGGCTCGGGGAAGCCAAGCTATTGAAGCCCGGAGAGAGCCGAGCTATGGAAGCCCGGAGAGCTATGGGAAGCTCGGGGGAAGCCGAACCATGGGAGGCTCGGGGAAGCTGATGCGTGTCGTAGCGCAACGATTTAAACACCTTAATTTCACTATTAGAATAGCGAGAGTAAGGGATCGATTCCACAGGGACTTTAGCGATTATCTTGAAATAATTTTATAAATTTACTAAATATATAACTAAGTAGATAATTAATAGTGTAAAATAATAAGATATGCTCTATCTTATAAGAGCACGGCCCGTACCCGTAGATCACGGTCCGTTCCTTTTAGGACTAGATCAGTCTAAATTATTTTCACTTAATATAATTTAATAACAATTAAACATGTATAAAATTTTATTTCAATAATATTTAAAAGTGCATATTAAAATCTAACATAAAAGAGTTTTAATTTCTAACATAAAGATAATAATAATAATAAAACAAACCATGATCCAGAGCTCTTGGGAATAGCCGGAACAACTGATCTCCACAAAGAACGGACGGCTTCCTCCTCCACGGCACGGACACCACGAACACGAACAGAGTTCTCAACCTCCTCCACGGCACAGCTGCAGCAATCCTTCATGCACAGCTTTGGACGAACGAATCCTTCGAATCCCCTATCTCCCAAGCCTTTGCTGCTATTTATAGAGGCCGGGATGAAGTGAAGACGCGGCATTGACACGGCATTGAATCTGTTTCAAAACAGAGAACACAGCGGAAGCAACGATAATAACAAAAAAATCTAGATAAATAATTAATAAAATTCAAATTCCTTCTAAAGGAATTTAATTCTCTCAATTTGATAACTTTCAATCTAATCTATTCCTTAATTGGTGGAGGAAACGGTTAGAAATTGATTTGGAGAAGAATCGTTTAAGAAAACAGAGCCGTGCGGAAGCGATGAAATCAAGTGAGAAAATCTTAAGAAATCTTCAATAAAATTCAAATTCATTCAAAAAAATTTAATTCGTCTAATTTATAACGTCCAATCTAATTTATTCCTTAATTAATGGAGGAAATGATTAGATTGGATTTAGAGAAGAATCGGCGGAAACAGAGGAAGTGGCTGAAAAAACGATGAAGTCGGCACTTGGTTTGCCGACTTCGCTTTAAAATCCGTGCTAAATAGATAAATAAATGAAAAATCAATTCCGGGCTCATCTTAATCCGATTTGAGTGCCGTTTGCGTCATTAAATCCCTAAAATCGAGCTCTTTAAACTGATAAGGTTTTATCAAAAATATTATATAAAATATTAAAATATTAAAAAAATAGGTACGTTAAATTATTAATTAATAGGTTTAATGATAATTATTTATGCGTTTATCACTCCCCCCAACTTGAATCTTACTCGTCCTCGAGCAAATAAAAAATTTAGAAATATGTACCAAGCTAGTCCAAAAATTGATAGTTATCTTATAGTTCTTTTTTTTTTTTTTTTTTTTTTTTAAATCATAAGGAAGGTACTTCATTGGATTATTAAGTTTTTTTTTTTTTAGTGATAAAGTGTAGTCCATAAGAATTTATAGAAGTCTTTCTTCACCAACTTTCCACTTCTCTGATTAAGTCTTCTAACTTAATTTGGGTTGGGTGTAATGTCTTTTGTACTTTGGTTCTTTATTTATTTATTTATTTATATGTAAAGTCAGTGCAATGTCCTAACCCCTTGCTTTCTAATTAACCCTTGTAGCGAGCTTTAGGCCAATGGCTCCCAAACCAGTTGGTTTTAGGGCATTAGGTGTAAAACACCCCTCGACTTACTTACTCGAGTTAAAAAGGCTTTAGGTAGGACTGACTCTACTTAGGTTCTTTTACATTCCCACCTTTTTACGCGAACAACATCACTTTCTTAGGTGACGGGGCCCGGTTACTCAGTGAAAAATGCTAAGAACCTAATCTATTAACTTTAAGAGAGATTTTTTTTTTTTTTTTTTTTTTTTTTTAAATAACATTTTCACCCATACCCTTATTAAGTAGATTGTACTATTAAGATCAGTGGTCAGAAGGGTCTGAAATTATTCTAAAAATTATTCTGGGCTAAACCCTACCTTTTATTAGGTTTCTTAATAATTTATTCCTCAGTATTTCAAATAATAATCTAACCATTAATTCATTAATAGACTGCTTGATTAACTTCAAATCGAGACAGAATTTGGTACACATCTGATTATAGTTTTACTCGAGGATTTATTTATTCTTTTTCCTCCCCCCCCAACTTAATTTCCATTGTCCCTAATGGAAGAAAAATTAATAATTTCAAGGAAAGATACTACCTGGTAGAGTATTTGAAGGTTGGAAGTTTCATTGTTGCCATCTTCTTTCAATCTGCTTCTGTTGCTCTTCTCTGGTCATACTAAAAGAACACACTAAAAGAAAAGAAAGTTAAAAATAACTAATAAACTGGGTTGCCTCCCAAGAGCGCTAAGTTTAAAGTCTTCAGCCAGACTGTGCTACTTATGATAGTGTTGGGTTCACAAGATCAATTGATTCAACAATTTCTCCATCATTAATTTCTTCTATATATGGTTTCAAACGTTGGCCATTTACTTTGAATGTATTTCCTTGCTTAGGGTCTTTAAGCTCTACAGCTCCATAGGGAAATACTTGAGTTACTATAAAAGGTCCATTCCATCGTGAACGAAGTTTTCCAGGGAAAAGGTGTAATCTTGAATTGTAAAGCCATACTTTTTGATTTGGTTCAAAATTTTTCTACTAATAAATTTGTCATGATATGCTTTGGTTCGTTCTTTATAAATTTTTGAGCTCTCATATGCCTCATTTCGTAGCTCTTCTAACTCATTCAATTGGAGTTTTCTATTGACACCTGCATTTTTCATATCATAATTAAATTGCTTGATAGCCCAAAATGCACGGTGTTCTAATTCTACAGGTAAATGACAGGCTTTTCCAAATACGAGCCTATAAGGAGACATTCCTATGGGAGTTTTAAATGCAGTACGATAAGCCCATAATGCATCATCCAAACGTTCTGACCAATCTTTCCTATCAGGTCTCACTGTTTTCTCAAGGATATTTTTAATTTCTCTATTTGATATTTCAACTTGGCCACTAGTTTGGGGATGATAAGGTGTAGCTACCTTATGAGTAATTCCATATTTGTTCATTAATGCTTCAAAGTGTCTATTCGTGAAATGTGTACCCCCATCACTAATTATAGCCCTTGGGCATCCAAAACGACTAAGGATATTATGCTGAATAAACTTGATTACAACTTTATGGTCATTGGTTCGAGTTGCCATGGCTTCAATCCATTTTGACACATAATCAACTGCCACTAGAATGTATTCAAATCCAAAAGAGGAAGGAAATGGGCCCATAAAATCAATACCCCATACATCAAAAATTTCTACAACCAAGATAGGGTTTAGGGGCATCATGTCTTTTCGAGATATATTTCCTGTTTGTTGACATTGGAGACAATTACGGCTAAATTCATGTGCATCTTTAAAAAGAGTTGGCCAATAAAACCCACTTTGCAGTACCTTTGCTGCAGTTTTCTTTCCACTAAAATGTCCTCCACAGGCAAGAGAATGACAGAAGTTAAGTATACTTTTGAATTCACTTTCGGGAACACATCGCCTAATCACCTGATCTGAACAGTACTTAAATAATTCAGGGTCTTCCCAAAAGTAATATTTGATTTGTGAGAAAAATCTATCTTTTTCTTGTTTTGTCCAGTGGGAAGGTACTTTTCCTGTTGCCAAATAATTCACAATGTGGGCAAACCAGGGAAGACTGCTATGGGAAATTGAGAATATTGCTCATCAGGGAATTTATCTCTGATTATTTCTTTATTGTATTCCACTGAGATCCTAGAGATATGATCTGCTACCATATTTTCAGAACCCTTCTTATCTAAGATTTCTAGATCAAATTCTTGTAGTAGTAGGATCCATCTAATTAGTCTGGGTTTTGTATCCTTTTTTGATATAAGATGCCTCAACGCTGCATGATCTGAATAAACTAAAACTTTAGACCCTAACAGATATGATCTAAACTTTTCTAGGGCAAACACAACTGCTAGTAATTCTTTTTCAGTGGTAGTATAGTTCATTTGTGCATCTGAAAGAGTTTTGCTAGCATAATAAATTACATGGGGTTCTCGATTGAGTTTCTGTCCTAGAACTGCCCCTACAGCATAATCAGAAGCATCACACATGATTTCGAAAGGTATGGTCCAATCTGGGGGCTTGATAATGGGTGCAGTGGTCAAAGCAGTTCGAAGGATGTTATAGGCTGTTAGACAATCTTTATCAAAATTAAAAGAACTATCCTTGGTCAACAAATTACACAATGGTCGAGAAATTTTACTGAAATCTTTGATGAAACGTCTATAAAAACCAGCATGACCAAGGAAAGATCGTACTTGTTTAACTGAGGTTGGGGGTGGTAGATTTGAGATCAATTCAACCTTGGCTTTATCAACCTCAATACCTCTCTCTGAAACAATGTGTCCAAGCACAATTCCCTCACGAACCATAAAATGGCTCTTCTCCCAACTTAGGACTAAATTCATTTCCATACATCGTTTCAGTACCTTAGTCAAGTTCTCGAGGCAGCTATCAAATGATGCACCAAAGACTGAAAAATCATCCATAAATACTTCCAAAAATTGACCAATCATATCAGAAAATATGGCCATCATACATCGTTGAAACGTGGCTGGTGCATTACAAAGACCAAACGGCATACGTCTAAAGGCAAATGTTCCAAAGGGACAAGTGAAGGTGGTCTTTTCTTGATCTGCAGGAAATACTGGGACTTGATTGTATCCTGAATATCCATCTAAGAAACAAAAGAAACTTTGTCCCGCTAGCCGTTCTAGAATTTGATCGATAAAAGGCAAAGGAAAGTGGTCTTTCCTAGTCACGGCATTCAACTTTCGATAATCTATACACACTCTCCAACTAGTTGATGTGCGAGTAGGAATTGATTCGCCCTTTTCATTTTTAATCACGGTAATACCCGATTTTTTAGGTACTACTTGGATTGGACTGACCCATTGGCTATCTGAAATTGGATAAATAATACCAGCATCAAGCCATTTTACTACTTCCTTCTTAACAACATCCCTCATGTTTGGATTTAGCCTTCGTTGCATGTCTCTATGTGGTTTGGCTTCAATTTCACTATGAATGTGGTGCATGCAAACGGAAGGGTCAATTCCCTTAATATCAGCTATTGTCCATCCAATTGCCTCTTTATGTTCTTTAAGTACATCTACCAATTTATCTTCTTGCTCAGAGGTTAGGGTAGATGCAATGATTACTGGAAGGGTATCATTGGGTCCAAGGAATGAATATTTTAAGTTATCTGGAAGAGGTTTCAATTCTAGTTGGGGTGGTTCTTCCAAGGATGGTATTAAAGGACTTGGTTTAGTTGGAAGTGGTTCATATTTTATAGTCCAGGAGGGATGGTGTCGATCTTAGGTGGTTCTAATAACATGTTTATCTCTTTGGTATACTCATCAATATCAAAGTCATCTATTCCAAAATGTGTAAGACATGTTTGTAAAGGATCCGAATCAATCAAACTTTGGAATTTCTTATCTACTACTTCCTCTATCATGTTTACTTCATTTAAATCATACACAGGTGGTCCTTGGGAAGCATTAAAAATATTTAATCTCATCTTCTTGTTTCCAAAAGATACATCCATCACACCTGTTCTACAATTTATGCATGCATTAGCAGTAGCTAGAAAAGGTCTTCCAAGGATGATGGGAATTTGGTTAGGATTACCACTAGATTCCATATCCAACACAAGGAAGTCGACAGGAAAATAGAATTCATCCACCTTTACTAATACATCTTCCAATATTCCACGAGGTTCTTTGACTGATCTATCTGCCAATTGTAGTGTTACTGTCGTGGGTTTCAACTCTCCAAATCCGAATAATTCATATACTGAACTTGGGAGAAGGTTTACACTCGCACCCAAATCTAATAATGCTTTCTTGATTGTGAAGTTTCCTATGACACATGATATAATCGGGGTACCAGGATCTTTTAGTTTGGGTGGGGTTATTTGCTGAACAACTGAGCTGACTTGCTCAGTCAAATGTATCTTTTTTGGTATTTGTATCTTGGCTTTCCGTTTTTGTGTGCATAGATCCTTCAAAAATTTGGCATAAGCTGGAACTTGCTTGATAGCATCGAGAAGAGGTAAGTTTATTTGGACTTGCTTAAATAACTCAAGCATCTCATTCATTTTTATATTCTTCTTATCTGAAGGCAAAGGAGATTCTAAAGCACTAGGGAATGGGGCTTTAGGTATGATTGCTTGATCATTGAATTCCTTTTCTTTTTCATTTCTTCTCTCTTCTGGTTTAGCCACTTCTAATTTCTGGGTTGGTTCAGGTGGGTTCAATGTTTTTCCACTTCTGAGAGTCATGACTGATTTAGCATGTTCTGGGAATTTGTCAGGACTATTGGAACCTTCAGCCATGAATTGTCCTTTTGGGTTATCGATAGGCTGACTAGGTAACTTACCCTCCTCCCTTCTACTGAATGCTGTGGCTAATTGACCTATCTGAGTTTCTAGTTTTGCAATAGATTGTGTGTGGAGTGAAGGATTTGAGTATTCATTTCTAGCCCTTTCAATGCTTGTAACACTTTGTCTTCAAAAGTAGGCTGATTATTCGGTGGAGGTTGTGGGATGTTTGGATATTGTGAATATGGCATGTTTCTAAAATTGGTTTCTTGATAATTAGGTCTGATCGATGAATTGGTTACAGGTTGAGGTTTCCAAGAAAAATTTGGGTGATTTCGCCAGCCAGGATTGTAAGTATTTGAAAATGGATCATTTCCTGTTCTAGGAGCTAATCGGGTTTGGGCTTGGTGGGCTTGCTCTTGAACAAGTTCAGGAAA
Source organism: Calamus simplicifolius (assembly GCA_900491605.1). Classification (NCBI taxonomy): domain Eukaryota; kingdom Viridiplantae; phylum Streptophyta; class Magnoliopsida; order Arecales; family Arecaceae; genus Calamus; species Calamus simplicifolius. The sequence goes on along the minus strand of UESW01004327.1, from coordinate 823,053 downwards.
TTGGTATGCAGCTGGACATTCACCTATAGAATGGGTTGGACTCGAACAAATTATGCAGACCTCATGTAATTGAGTAGATGGGGAAGAGATGTTTCCAACTTGTAGAATCCGATCAAGTTTATGGGATAATTCATCTACCTTAGTATAGATATCTGTAGAATGACCTATTTCATATATTCCACCTCTTTTAGGTTCTACGGGAGGGTCTCGACGAGCAACTGACATATGATGTAATGAATTCTCACTCAATGTCTCAAAGAGTTGCCAAGCCTCATGTTCATTTTTTAACATAAATGTCCCACCACATGAAGCATCAACCATTTGCCTATGCTTTTCTGATAATCCATCATAAAAGCACTGAACCAGTTGCCATTTGGGTATAGCATGATGTGGACATTTTCTAATTAGTTCTTTGAATCTCTCCCATGTCTCATGGAACATTTCTCCATCTGTCTGGGAAAAACTTGTTATGGCTTTTCTAATTTGATTCGTTTTTCCTATAGGAAAATATTTCTTAAGAAATTCTCTCTGAAGATGATCCCAAGTTGAAATTATAACAGTGTCTAATGAATTTAACCAATACTTGGCTTTATCTTTTAGGGAAAAAGGGAATAACTTAAGCCTAAGTGCATCATCAGAGAAATTTTGAATCTTGACAGTTGAGCAAATTTCTAAGAATTCATCTAAGTGTTTGTAGGGATCCTCATTTGTAAGTCCATAGAAAGATGGTAACATTTGGATTACACTTGACTTAATTTCATATTGGGCAGCCTCTACTGGAGGCACTTGAATGCAGGGAGAGTAGGTATACCTTGAAGGAGTGAAATACTCTTTCAACTGTCGTGGTTGATTATTTTCGTTATTAGGATCCATAATTCTAAGTCTGTTTGCTCTAATAGTTCTTTCTATCTCAGGATCTAAGGGTATAAGGTCGGGTTGCAACGATCGGCGACCGAGCATACACCTACCAATGACTCTAAAGCAAATAGTTTTTATTATTTATTTTTTAATTTTTTTGTAATTAAGTTTCTAATTTCCTAATAAATTATGAGATGTCAATGGAAAATTTTGAGTTTTGCAGAAAATAAATTCACCTAAGTCAATCTATAGCATAGAAAATAAAATATTATTTTGTTTATATATTTTATTTTATTTTTATAATTTTTTTTTTCCTTAAATTAATTATTTTATGGAAGATGTCTTAGGGTTTTTTTTTAGGTTTTTTTTTAAGTAAGTTAATTAAAAGGAAAATTTGATTAGGTTAAAATTGGATTTGTGGCAAAAAGGAAAGTAATAATTTTTTTTATTTTTTTATGTTAAAAAGAAAATATGCAATTCTAACAATTAAGAAATAAAATAAAGCAGCAATAACTATTCAAAAATTAAGAGAAAATAATCTAATTTTTTTATTTTTTTTTAAATTTTTTTTTTTTTTAAAATAACACACTTAAGTCCCGGCAACGGCGCCAAAAACCTGATGCGTGTCGTAGCGCAACGATTTAAACACCTTAATTTCACTATTAGAATAGCGAGAGTAAGGGATCGATTCCACAGGGACTTTAGCGATTATCTTGAAATAATTTTATAAATTTACTAAATATATAACTAAGTAGATAATTAATAGTGCAAAATAATAAGATATGGCTCTATCTTATAAGAGCACGGCCCGTACCATAGATCACGGTCCGTCCCTTTTAGAATAGATCAGTCTAAATTATTTTCACTTAATATAATTTAATAACAATTAAACATGTATAAAATTTTATTTCAATAATATTTAAAAGTGCATATTAAAATCTAACATAGAAGAGTTTTAATTTCTAACATAAAGACAATAAAATAATAATAAAATAAACCATGATCCAGAGCTCTTGGGAATAGCCGGAACAACTGATCTCCACAAAGAACGGATGGCTTCTTCCTCCACGGCACGGACACCACGGACACCACGGACACGAACAGAGTTCTCAACCTCCTCCACAGCACAGCTGCAGCAATCCTTCACGGCATAGCTTTGGACGAACGAATCCTTCGAATCCCCTATCTCCCAAGCCTTTGCTGCTATTTATAGAGGCCGGGATGAAGTGAAGACGCGGCATTGATACGGCATTGAATCTGTTTCAAAACAGAGAACACAGCGGAAGCAACGATAATAACAAAAAAAATCTAATAAATAATTAATAAAATTTAAATTCCTTCTAAAGGAATTTAATTCTCTTAATTTGATAACTTTCAATTAATCTATTCCTTAATTGGTAGAGGAAACGGTTAGAAATTGATTTGGAGAAGAATCGTTTAAGAAAACAGAGCCGTGCGGAAGCGATGAAATCAAGTGAGAAAATCTTAAGAAATCTTCAATAAAATTCAAATTCATTCAAAAGGAATTTAATTCGTCTAATTTTATAACGTTCAATCTAATTTATTTCTTAATTAATGGAGGAAATGATTAGATTGGATTTAGAGAAGAATCGGCGGAAACAGAGGGGGGGTTGAAAAAACGATGAAATCGGCACTTGGTTTGCCGACTTCGCTTTAAAATCCGTGCTAAAATAGATAAATAAATGAAAAATCAATTCCGGGCTCATCTTAACTCCGATTTGAGTGCCGTTTGCGTCATTAAATCCCTAAAATCGAGCTCTTTAAACTGATAAGGTTTTATCAAAATATTATATAAAATATTAAAATATTAAATAAAAATAGGTACGTTAAATTATTAATTAATAGGTTTAATGATAATTATTTATGCGTTTATCAGAAGCCGAGCTATGGAAGCCCAAAGAGCGCCGAGCTATGGAAGGCTCGGGGAAGCCGAGCTATGGGAAGCCGTAGCAGCAGTTTCGAATGCCTAGGTTGGGACGCCTCATCCTCACCCTGAGGCGGTTTCGATTGGAAAAACAGAGTCATGGCGGCGCTATCTTTATTTATAGTGCCCCTTTCATTCTCCTTTGAAGAATTTCGTCTTCCTACTTTCGCTGCGATTCTGCTTAGCGTCTCTTGCGATTGAAGACATGGTGAGCCCAAGCGACCAGGCTTCGGAGGTGACCCTGGCGGACCTGGAGCGGATGCGCCGCTTGTACAAGATCCCCCAGGACGTCGTCTTGTTGGTCCCGACGGCTGAGGATAGAGTGACATCCGGGTTGGAGGATGGAGCGTTCTGCTATGAGGAAAGCTTGAGGACAGGCCTCCAGTTCTCTTCATCCGTTGGTGCGGGAGGTAATGAAGTTCTACAACATATGTTTCACCATGGTGGCCCCCAACAGTTGGCGCAACCTCATTGGGTTTATCTCGTTGTGCAAGTGCCTCGGGGTGACTGCGACCCTTTCACTATTCAGGGTGTGTTTCAATCTGGTCTCTGGGAGGGCCTCAGAATGGCCTTACATCGGTCCATGGAGATCCTTCAAGATGATATCGGACAACCCATCATTGATAAAAGAGTGGAAGTCACGACTCTTCATAGTCGGGGGAACATCGGTTTGGATTTCCCTTGGGTGTGGGGGCAGTACGTGAAGGATCCGGAAGCGCACCGGAATTAACTGATTCGGAGAAGAGGGATTTGGTCGTGCTGCGCAGCAGTCAGGCGCTCCCAGCCAGCGTTCTCTTATTGGAGGATGCCCTCTTCGCGGCCGGATTGAGCCCCGTCGATCCTCGCGGTGAGTATTACCCCGTAGTTGATAATTTAATGTGGCTTCATCTTTGATTTCTGTGTGAACTAACAGGTGAATCGTATTGCGCCTACAGCCGAAAGGTTGGCGCTCGCAGACCAGATGAGGGAGGAGCTGGGAAAGCGCCACAGGAGATCCGGCTCTAGTAGCAAGCATCGGTCCGAGAAGAGATTTTGCCCCTCTGGCTCCCGCTCTAGGGGGATCGGGAGAGACGGTGATAGTCGGCGCCCCTCGTCGCCGCAGGCCGAGGCTACCGAAGATCTGGTGGTGCATGATGGTAGATGGGAAAGGAAAACTCAGTTGGAAGATAGAGCCGCTGATGTTGAGGCACCTGGACCTTCTGTTAGACATTCATCACCTGTGCCTCCTAGTTTTTCTGTTCCAGTTCCGGCCCCTTCTCCTGCTCCAATGTTTGATCAGCCATCTTCTTCATCAGTTGGTTTTTCGGATCTTCAGTTAGAGCAGCTCAAGAGTCTTCTTGATGCTCAAGAGGATAGAATGAAGACTGAGTTTGACAATAAATTCATGAATCTTAAAGAAACTCTCTATTCATTAGATGATCGGATCACCAAGATTGAATCTACTCTTAGCTCCTCTACTGAGTCTTTAAGTGGTGATTTAAAGAATATTTTTGAAGAACTTAAAGACATTTGTAGAGATGGTGAGACTTATGCAAAGTGCAATGCTGAGCTTCAAGACAAGATTTTAACTGCTTGTACCTTTGTGGACGAAAGACTGAAAGATTATGCCAAGCTTCAAACTGATGGAATGAAGAACATTGTAGATCATTTAACAAGAATTGTAAGGACACATTTTTGATGTAATGGATGTTTAGTCTTGCAATGTAATGAAATTTATATTATGTTTTACATTTTGATATAATGATGCAATGGAAAGTCAGTTTTGAATGTTCAATGAAGTTTGAGTTTGAATGTACTTCTCTTATTTATCAATGAATCTTAGTTCATGTTAAAGCATATCTTAAATCGTGAATGTGATTGTGTTTGATGCTTCTCTACCTTTTTGTTGATAACAAAAAAGGGGGAGAGTTTTATACATGACTGTATATGCATGGGAGAAATTAAACGAATGTCATTGTATATGCATATAATAAATAATTGAATGGGAAGAAAGAAGGGAGTAATAATTAAACATTACACATACAGAGAAAGGATGAAAATGCAATTTAGATGAAAATGCTGAATTTTGACATTAAACTGTGTATGAGTTTAAATTGAATGAATGTGATATTTATTTGAGTTTCATAGGGGGAGCTACCTCATTCAGGGGGAGCCTAACTATGAAAATAAAATAAATTCTTCAATTAATCATGCATATACTCAATGTTTTTGTCATCATCAAAAAGGGGAGATTGTTGAGAAATTGTTGCCCCAATTTTATTGATTTGATGATTACCAAAAGCCATGAGTATATTAAAAGATGCAATGAATTTATTTACATGAGCAATGAATTTATTTATCATAATCAATGAGTATGTTAAGTATGACTATAATCAATTGGAAAGTAGCTTCAAGCTCCATGTTTAAGCTTTCAAAAAGAAATTTTATACTTCATATTTCAATCAATGAGTTTTTGGAACATATCTTGAATTGATTCTTAATGTCAAATTTATTATATTCAAGTCAAAAATTGATTTAAAATTAATCTGGAATGAATTTCAAAGTCAATCAGAAAATTCTCTGATTTTTGATACGTTCCGGAGCCGACTCTAGAGTTTCAAAGTCGACTCCACTCAGTATACAGAGATTCCTGATTTTCTCGAATCGACCCTGTGATTTCAAGAGTCGACCCCCAATATTGTCGAGCCGACTCCATGACTGTGAGAGTCGACTCCGCTCAGACTCCAGAGAGTTGTTTTTCTGAGCACTTCTCGAGTCGACCCCTTGCTTTTCATGAGTCGACCCCCGACTGTCAGGAGCCGACACCTTATTTTTGTTGAGTCGACCCCTTAACTATCTAAATGTTTCTATTTCTGGCATCGCGTCTTCGAGCCGACTCGCCTAAAGTTGGAGCCGACTCCAACAAATCTGGGCGTGACTTTTTCTGAATGCCAACTCAGCGCCAACGGTAATATTTTTCAATAACGGCTAGATTTCTTTGTTTCTAACGACTATATTTTTGCAGAGTCTATAAATAGAGAGGGCATTTTCAAATCAAAAGATATATACATATACATATAGATCAGAGAGAAAAAGGAGAAATATCTTTCAGGAAGAGGAAAAACAGAGCATCATTTGAAAAATCCGAGATTCAAAAATAGAGTAAAAGAGAAGGAGTGAAATCAAAGGAGACTTCATCTGTGCTCAAGTTCATCAATCCAAGAAAGTCTAGAAGAAAATCCAAGAGCCATTCAAGATCAACTCAAGAGATTTTCAACATTCAAAGAAAAGGAGAATAAGCTCAAATCAACTCCAACATTCAATCCGTAAAGAATCTGAGCTGAGGCCCGATTCCACACTTCAAAGGAGTTGAGGAAAAGAAGAAAAGAAGAAAAGCCTGCACTCAAATCGAATCTAAACAGGCCCTTCTAAACTTTGCTTTTATTTTGAAATATCTGCTCAAAAGGAGCTGTTTTGTACTAAACTCATATTTTATCTTGTGATTTGCTAATTCAATCAGTGGATTGAATTAGTGGAGGTAGTTTACCTCGGCACTAGCTAAGGAAAGCTTGTGTGTTGGGTTTTGTGCTGGTGAGCCCGTGTAAAACCGGCTGGGTTCGTTGTGATCCCGGGAAAACAACAAGTTTGGGTTGTGAGCTTGTAAAACAACTCGACTGTAATCGAGGGGATTATAGTGTGGACCCAAGTGGAGCTTGGGAGTGGACGTAGGTGTTGGATACACCGAACCACTATAAAAACTTTGTGTTTGCCGTGTTTATTTGTCTCTCTCTCTCTTGCTATTGTGCTTGAATTAATTGTGTACATCTTCTCATCAATAGTTTAAATTGTTTTAGAAGGCTTAATTTTTAAAGAACCCAATTCACCCCCCCTCTTGGGTTGCCATCTGGGCCAACATGTACTAGGTCCTAGGTCACTCTTCGACATAATTCTTTGCCTGGGATTCTGTTACGATAGGTTTAGGCTCTCCCGCGCCAGGTTCCGCGGAGGTGAATATCGGATCGTGGATTGCTTAGGGAGGCCGAGCTATGGAAGCCCGAGGAACGCCGAACCATGGGAGGCTCGGGGAAGCTGAACCATGGGAGGCTCGGGAAAGCCGAGCTATGGAAGCCCGGAGAGAGCCGAGCCATGGAAGTCCAGAGGAAGCCGAGCTATGGGAACCTCGGGGGAAGCCGAACCATGGGAGGCTTGGGGAAGCCGAGCTATGGAAGCCAGGAGAGAGCCGAGCTATGGAAGCTCGGAGGAAGCCGAGCTATGGGAAGCTCGGGGGAAGCCGAACCATGGGAGGCTTGGGGAAGCCGAGCTATGGAAGCCCGGAGAGAGCCGAGCTATGGAAGCCCGGAGGAAGCCGAGCTATGTAAAGCTCGGGGGAAGTCGAACCATGGGAGGCTCGGGGAAGCCGAGCTATGGAAGCCCGGAGGAAGCCGAGCTATGGGAAGCTCGGGGAAGCTAAACCATGGAGACTCGGGAAAGCCGAGCTATGGAAGCCCGGAGGGCACTGAGCTATGGAATGCTCGAGGAAGCCGGGCTATGGGAAGCTCGGGGGAGGTCGCATGGCCTGACGGGCCATATTAGCTTGGCTTATCCCTCGGGGGCATATCGTAGCGGACAGAGGGACGTGGTCGGTCTCAGTCCCCTTGCACGATTATCGATGCAATGATGATTCTACCCCCCAACAATATATATTAGCATCTTAATTATCTTTAAAGAACTCTAGCTAGTATATACATTGTAAATTAACAAAGAGCAAGTTGCCTGCATAATATATTGTGGCCACCGTATATATATCCGTATAGCCAACAGTGATGTGTAAAAAATGAAAAGAGTTGAAGATTACTTGAACAAAACAATCATGGAAGAAGAGTCGAGTCAGGCTTGCAGTGATCCGAACATCAGAGCTTTGGGCTTGCTGAACCACGTTAATTAAGCACGATGTCTGACACATTGGGGCATGTGGTGTTGTAGAAGGAAGAGCTCAGTTGAGCGTGGGATCCCTGGAATAGCAAAGCCAAGCAGATGGCTGAAGCAACTAGAAGAGAAGAAGAAGAAGAAGAAGAAGACATCTTTTCTCTGCGATGGATCGGATGGATGAGAGTATAACGTTTACGTCCCTCTTTCTTCCCGTTGTATGTAGATTTTGTGCGGTCTAAAGCGGCTTCCAAGCGCACATATTTATAGTGTAGGGAGCAGCCCTGGCCCGTGATAGGTGCTCTAAGGTTCGATGACTTCTCCAACTGGGGCCGGTTGGCGTAGTCAAATCATGCAGAGCACCAAACATCACGTACGTAGAGGAGTTTTGACTCATTCCTCCTCCATTCCTCATATATTTGCGAGAGAGAGAGAGAGAGAGAACTTAAACCTGTTCGGCATCTAAATATAGTCTAGATGGTATTCAGTTGCAGGTTTCTACTGGTTAAGTATATAGGTTATCAGATTAACCAGCTAAGCTAAGTTGAGGGTTAATATTTTTTGATCAAACCCCCTAGAAGCTAACTTTACGTAAGACCTGTTTAACTGGGAGCTGCATGGTGCCACATTTTATCAATCTCATCAATTTCATCAACCAACAACAGTTGTGGTATCATAATTATTATACTCGAATTGGTTCACTTAACTTACATTTTGCTACCAGGAAAAAAAAAAAGGGAAAAAACACAAGAACATCATGCAAGTAGTGATGAAGAAGGAAGTTAATTAGTTTGCTGCTACCAAGTTGATCGAGCTTAAGCTGCTGAATGAGGTCAATATTTGCATTCTTCTAGAGACAGTGACAGATCATTCGGATCTTGACTTTGCAAGGAAATAATCGAACCTTTTTGGATTTTGTGAGCTTAACTTGGGGCGATCACATGCACAAACGTGTGCAGTTCTTTGATCATGCATGGCATTTGGAGTAGTCCTCTGATCGATCGAGGTCCACTTAATTGGTTGGCTTATATGACCCAATAGCATTTCAAAAGATCCCATCATCAACGGAGCTAGTCAAGGGCCAAGAGCACGTAAACTTCCACCCACGTAGATTTAATTTTCCATGAACGTGATAAAGTGAACCAACTACAAGTCTAACATGCATGTTTTTTTTTTTTACGGGGAGATCCCATGACATTACTAGTAAATCTGAGATTCTATTTGGATTGATCATTGAGATAGTTGTTGAACAATAGCTATCAAATATAATGATTGGCAAATAGCTAGCTAAAATCAATAGCCAATCCAAATAGATTCTACGTTAATAGGATTCGTTCATATATTTTTTTCCTTATTTTGTTTGAAAAAAAAAAGGATTGAACTGCTTTAATATGTTTGCTTGGTGGCATGCATGACCATCTATCTTTATTTTTTTATAATATAAACTAAAAAATTATTTTGATGTGGGGGCTAGCTAACCTAGATTAGCCGGTTGGCATCCCTCTCCCACCACTTAGAATAGGCATAGTATAGTTTTAATAATAATATTGCTGCTGTAAATTCTTCAAAAGGAACAAAGATGGAGACGACAACTAATTTTTAAAATATCTTTTAGTTTAATAATAAGATCTATTTATGAAAGCATTGAAATTATTTATTATATTTATTTATTTAGTCAAGATTAATGCCTAACATTAATCATTCTAGTTTTATAATACTTAAATATATATATAGCATCTATATAAACTGAAACTTCATCGAAAAATACCATGCGCTTATAATGAACCAGTATAATGTCTTACTTTAACAAATACAATAATATAAAATTCAATCAATTATTTTAATTTAAAAATTAGATTCTCTTAACCTTCCAATTATCTAGTTTACTATTAAAAATGAGTTTCCATTATTGACCTCGTTTAAATAACAATATCATGCATGCCTATGCCTTATCTATATTATTTTAAAAAATAATGTAGCATTTACCATTGATATTCTATTGACAGAATAATAATATTATTAAGATTTATTTAAAAAATAATAACATTAAGAAAGCATGCATGTGCTCTAATATGGACATGCATGGCATATGCTTCATCCTCAAATACGAGTTAGATAAAGAAATTCGATCGTGCACTACCACCCATACTAGTAACCATCCATATCAAACAACTCTCTAAGGAGATTGTTTGCCATGACAAGAGACCTCGTTGCTTGTTACCCAAACTTTTATTGCTCTTTTTTTTTTTTTTAGATCAAAGCTAAACTCTGTTTTCTAATAGCCAAAGATAAGCTATCTCTCTGTGGACAGAGCATGGGAAAAAAAATATGGGAAGCCATTGTTTTCTAGCCGTTTGCAGTCTTTTGTTAGTGTTAAAGCCCAAAAACATCACTTTCCATCAACAAGCTTTCATGGTTATGTTAGTCAAAAAGAGGGGCTTCGACCTGGTCCATGATGGACTGCAAGAGATGAAACCTCTCCATGCCTTTACCCAGACAAGGTTATATGTGGTTTGGCTCATTAAGGTTTGAATGTGACCTGGTTGATATGTTCATGAGTTAGCTCTTTATAATTCTCCTTGCTTTCTTTGTTTTATTTAACCTTCCAGAACTTGTTGTGCCATGAGTGTAGCAAAAAAAGCATATTAATACTCAGATACAAAAATAAATGAGATATTTAAAACTGTGCAAATTATAGAGGAATTAAGCTGATGAGTTATACAATGAAATTATGGAATAAAGTAATAGAAAATCGAATAAGAGCTGGAACTTTGGTGTCAAATAATCAATTTAAATTTATGCCTGAAAGATAGGCTATTTATTTATTAAGAAGATTGATGAAGAGCTATAGGGAAAAGGAAAAAAGACCTTCATATGGTCTTTATTGATTTAAAGAAAATATGATAGAATACCTAGAGAAATAATATGATGGACTTTAGAGAAAAAAAGAGTTACTAAAAGGTACATAAAAATAAAAGATATGTATGATAGAGCAATAACTATTGTTAAAATAATAATAGGAAAAACTAGTGAGTTTTCAATTACTGTAGGTTTATATCAATGATTTGCCTTAAGTTCGTATCTTTTTGTATTAGTTACGGATGAATTAACTAAACATATTCAAAATGATATCCCATGGTGTATGTTATTTACAAATGATATAGTGTTAATTAATGAAACTAAATCTGGAGTAAATGCTAAGCTAAAAATTTGAAGAGAAGCTTTATAATCTAAAGATTTTAAGATTAAAAGAACTAAAACTGAATACATAAAATATAATTTTAGTGGGAGTAGAAATAAAAATGAAAAAAACAGTGAAGATTCAAAGCCAAGAGATATCAACGAGTAAAAAATTTAGGTATTTAGGATCAATTATCCAGCAAAAAGGTAAAATAGGTGAAGATGTACGTGAATCATAGAGTTAAAGCAGGAGAGAGTAAGTGAAGGAGTGCTTTAGGAATATTGTATGATCGACGCATTCTATTAAAATTGAAAGAAAAATTTTATAAAACCGTTATTAGGTTAGCTATGCTATATGAAACAGAGTGTTGGACAATATTGAAACAACATGTGAATAAATTAAGTTGACAAAAATGCGTATGTTAAGATGGATATATAGTAAAACTTTAAAAGATAGAATTAGAAATAAACATATAAGAGAAATGATAGGAGTAGCCCCAATTGAAGATAAAATGAGAGAAAATCAATTACGGTGATTTAGACATATACAACATAGACCTTTAGATGCTGCAGTTAGAAAGAATGATCTTTTAACAATCCATGATAAGAATAGAGATAAAGATAAACCTAAACTAACATGAACAGAAATAATTAAAAAAGATATAACTATTTATAATTTGGATGTCAACTTGGTCCTAATAGAGCAGAGTGAAGGAAGCATATTTATGTAGCCGACCCTATGCAGTTGGGAAAAGGCTTAGATAAGTTGAGTTGAGTAGTCAAATTTTTGTTAGAAAAGCATCACATATCCGGATCTGGAACAATCTCATTATCTTAGTTTATAAATGGATGCCAATGACTCATTATCTTAGTTTATAAATGGATGCCAATGACTTTGGTGACATCGTATTGCTCATTAACTGTTTAATTATGTTTAGTACAAGGTGACCATTTCTTCACGATATATTAGAATATTGTGAAATGTGGACTTCATGTCATTTGAGAGACTAGTACGTTTGGCAAAATAAGTCTAATACATCCAACTTTTGTGTCAATGCGACGAGGAAGATGTCATTAAAAAGACAAACAGAGGCGAATCCTTTGAGATTACGCAGAGATGTGCAATATGGAACAGCTAAACTACCACATTCAGGAAAACTTCTAGTATTATCAGGTAATGGAATGGACCTCAATGAATAGCCAAGGCAGAAGAAATATTTCTTGCATTTATTTGAGGAGATAAAATTACATTTTAATCTGTAATTGTAAGTCTAAGACTGCAGATATGCTGAAATAGGCCACCATATATTGCAACATGCTTCTCAAAAGAATATCTGTAGGAAGTGGTCTTTTGATTAGGCCAAATTCATCATTTTGTGCGGGTAAATTATGTCAAACTTCTTGAAACAACAATAGGAGTGGAAGAATGATAGTCTTGAATTTAACATCCTTTCGAACCATCACTAGGATCCATTTTTAATCAGTAATTGGTTCGCTTGGCATATCATATAAATCATGTACGACGATTACTGGATCCAAATTTTGCCAGTGTTGCACATTGGCCAAACTCCTAGTGTTCAAAATTCATCACCATGTGCAACATGTTGAATGTTTTTTTCTGCTCGCAATTCAAACCTTCTGGAGAAGCAAACAACGTGACAAAGATTCGAGCAGCCAGGGACGGTCCAGACCACTAACACATTGTGTTCTGAAAATATTCGAGTGAAAGAGAATTTGCTATATATTCTCAGTTATAATACGTACAAGCATAAACTACGCGAAGCTACTAACACCTACATTCAAAATTTGTATAGCTTTTTGCAAAGAATTATGTGTAACCCCTGGTAAATTAATTGTGGGGAGGTAACTCAGTATTTATTCTGAGAACACTCGCATTTCGACTTCCTCTTGACGCTTAGGTCTAACCCCTACACCTAGAGTTTACGGTGACGTTTAGGTCCCCGACGATTGGATGCCCAAGTCGTCGTGTGGCTAATGAGTTCCCGATATCTCTATTCCGAGGCATCACAAAGATGTTAAAAAGGGGATCGGGCGCTTGCTCCTGGTCGTGCCACAGAGAGAGAGAGAGAGAATCAAAGAGGAAGAGAGAGAGAGAGAGAGAGCGTTTCAGGAGAAAGAGAGAGAGGGGTGAGAGGGCATGCCCACCGACGATTCCCTTTCCCTCCTCGTCCACTTCCTTGGCCGCCACCATGACTTGAAGGCCGTCGCTGACGTCCTCTCCGAGTTCCGCCATTCCGTCGGTCCGCTTACCGTCTCAGCCACCATCTTCCACCTCGCTCGTTCCGGCTGTTATTAAAATATTGATGGAGTCTTTTTGGAAAGAAGCCTAGACGTACCATGAACGCCCCCGTGAGTGTGTTGCCTGGGGCTGTGCCCTTCAATGTGCCATTCTCAGCCCCACATTTAAAGTGCGGGAATTTCAGCAGCGTGAATCAACCTATATCAACATTAGCAAGGAAAGGTTTACTTACATTTCAAGGATATGATTTTACCATGGTCCATGACAGCTTTCCTTTCCCAATTGCCTTGTCATGGAAAGGATCTGCCTCGGACTCACAGAATGGTGCAACAGAAAACCAGCAGAGTACAATTGTAATTGTGAAGGGGAATCCAATTCCTAGTGTCAAAGCTCTTGCATTATACAGATCTAGTAGATTTGCATTTTACATAATGATGTGGCAAGAGTTATTTGTGAAAATATTTCTAATCTCGAGTCACAAGAAGGCTCTTTCACACTATTGGCCCACATGATACTCTTGCGCGGGTTTTAGTCCCAGAGCATTTCGGTAGGGTTCAGGGTTTAGGATTTGGCCCCACACCTTCACTGATCTTTGGATCAAACACTAACAGTGTTGGATTTGTGCTTGAGGTTGGTTATGGTGCTTTTGGTGAAGTGGAAGAATTAAAGTCTTAGTTACAATCTAAAGACGAAGAAATACAAACATTAAAGAATTGTGTGCGATATAACTTCAAGGGTATATTCAGATATGCGCCACCACTATCGGAGTTTGCTACAATACTTAATCTCGAGGTGCCCTGACATCTGATTAAGCTGATACATCTGTTGGATTGCGTACGGAAGTAAGTAAACCAGTTATCAGTTCATTAAATAATTTATTTCAGGATATGCGTAGTTAAATTGTGAATTGTGATATGAAGATATGCGTAGTTAAATTGTGAATTGTGATATGAAGAATTGTTATTGGCTAAATTGTAAGTAGATGAATACATGGCTGTTCATGTGCTATGATTTCATGTGTGGATGCTATGCATGAGGGATGCAGTTATTATGCATGAGAGATGCAGTTGCTATGCATGAGAGATGCAGTTATTATGCATGAGAGATGCAGTTAGTATGACATTGATGTGATATATTACATGCAATTGTTCAGTAAGTATAATCCACTGTTTTGCTACATGATTGATGTATTGATGTATTGATGTATTGAAGTGATGAGGTACTGTTATGTGTCCGCGGTTCTCCTTTACTATGGCCCCACACATTGTAGATGTGTTCTGTATGATTTTTATGGCCACACACACTGGAGATGTATTCTGTTATGATATGGCCCCACATATTGTAGACATGTTCTGTATGATTTTTATGGCCTCCCACACTGACGAGTGTGTTATGGTATGGCCCACATGTCTTACAATGTGTTCTGTATGATTTTATGGCCACATACATCGTAGAGTGTGTTCTGTTATGGTATGGCCTCACACATCGTACAATGTGTTCTGTGATATTGATGGCCACACATCTGGAGGATGTGCTCTGATTGAGGTATTGCAGGGCCGTGGGTCACATTTACAGTTACCTTTGAGAGTATAAACAGTGGGTTTACTTATATAGTATAATTGAGCGGTTATGGCTGCAAATGATTGGTATTATATTCATAAGTGCCGCCGTGGTTCTCCTTTGCTATGGCCATACACATCTAGAGGATGTGCTCAGATGAGGCATTGCAGGGCCGTGGGACACGCATGATATAATACTTACATTGCATAATAGAGGGATTGTGAATGCAAAAGAATGAATTATATTTATATGTGCCGCCGCGGCTCTCCTTTGTTATGGGGCATTGCAGGGCCGTGGGACATATATAATATAATATGACAATGAATTGTTTATATGCACTGATAATTTGCTATGATATAATACAACAATGATGAGTGCAAATGATTTGAATTATATTTATATGTGCCGCTGCGGCTCTCCTTTGTTATGGGGCATTGCAGGGCCGTGGGACACATATGATATAATATAACAATGATGGGTTTACTTACATTGCATGTTTGAGTAATTGTATAATGTTTAAGCATGCAAATCATCTATGTGTTTATTGATTATCATGCTATGATTTGACTGCATAACATGGTTTACTTACTGAGTGTAATCTCATGAAAATATTATAATGTTTTTATTACAGGACCATGAGATTTGAGAATAACATGTTGGAGTGATGGACCTCAACTCAAATATAGATTCTTGTTTTATTGCTATACCAGTGTATTTATGTGGGGCTTGATGCCCAGACTATATTATTGTGGTGTGTAAGGAACCATAGGTTCGTTGGAGCTTCTATTTAAAATAAAGTGGATTCATATGTTGATGTAACCCCAGTAATGCTTATGTGTAGAGCTTGTAGCCCAAATCTTTAGTTATGGATTGTATTAAAGCCATGGACTTGAATGATATATAGGTTATTGCTTTTCTTGAACTCAGTGTCATGTTTCGGGACGCCTTGCGTGCCCGGCACACGGCGGGTTGTCACCCTAGCTCAAAATTTTTGGGTCTGGGGCGTGACAGCTTTTATGGTATCAGAGCATAGGTTATGACCCTAGGGACACGGACATATTGACATGACATAGGTTATGACCCTAGGGACATGGACATATTGACATGACACAGTTATGACCCTAGGGACACGAACATATTGACATGATAACACGGAGAGAACATATTTTAATGACATTATATTTAGAGACACCTGACACATTACTTTATGATGATATTAACCACATCCAATTTACCAGGAATTAGTTATGGCTCGCCATACTAGGAGCCAACTGTATGAGGAGGACTCTCTGGCCGGTAGTGCTGATCTGCCGGTGGGTCAAGGAACTACTGGAGGTGTGGCCCCTGCCAACCCAGTAGGAACTGAGCACCAGCGATTCCAGTCCGAGATGCTTTAAGCTCTCTCGGGTATGGCGCAATCTATGCAGGACATGCAGCATCAGAGTGCGCAGCGGAAGCGTGGTGGGCCATAACCCTCAGGACCCAGGTTATGACCTTAGGGACATATGCATAAAGGCACTCTAGGCAAATACTAGGATGAATTGAGACAATTATGACTTTCAAGGAATTTCATGAATTATGCTTTGGAAGCTTGAAATTTAAAGTTTATCAAGATATTAATTGAATTACAAATTTGATAGGAATTGAGAATGAACCATCGCAAGACAATGATATTTTGTGGGCTCCCTAGCCTTGATCAGTGGGGAGGTCAAGGGGCTTTAGAGGTTTTAGCTTCATCAAACTTGTTGGAGATGACTCGTAGCAGTTTTAGACCTTGACATAATATGGGAGATGAAATTTTAATTGGATATGCAATAAAAGACAGATGAATATATGGAATATGATATAGTGGTTGAAAATTGTAATTGATGATTAATATGACTAAGACAACATCATTATGTCTATATTGCAATTAAGTTGATATGTGGGTTTTGAGGTATTAAATCTGAATTTGAATATGAATGCATATAATAAAATTTTATTTGTAGAACTTACATTGTTGATATTGTAAGTTAAGATTATGAGCTAATCTGCTGGTTATAGGGATGATTAATATTGATGATATTTTGGGAAGGAAATAGTTAATTACATGTTCTTGATTAATCACAATTGAGTACTTTCTGAATTTGAGTCTGGATGAATAAGTATATAGTGATTTTTACTAAGAAAACTTTTATTATGGATATTGCATGTTCAAAACTGATTGTTAATTTGTTAGATGTGGAGATGGTTGATATTGATGCTAACGAAATAGTTGAATGCATATTATGTCATGATGGACTATTTAGGAAGAATATAAAATTTTAAATTTTGAGGTAATTATTGTTTAAGTTTTGAGAATAGTAGACTTTAGAACTAATTTTGGCTATACATGATCAAATATTTAATTTCAAGGATGAAATTTTAGTGGGATAAGATATTAATATTTGTTTCTGGTTTAGTAGTAAAATGAGTAAATTGAATTGGTATTCATTTGTCTCACTCTTCTAATTCGATGATGTAATCATAGAGCTTAGTGGATCAAGCCGAAATTTGGTCCAACCTTCCACCCTCAAGCAATGGACAAACTGTAAGAACCAATTGGATTTTAGATCATATACTGCGAGCTTGTGTGGGGTGCTTGGTATAGTTCTTACCCCTAGTGAAATTGCTTATTTATTGATAACCAAGCCAACATTCAAATGGATTCATTTTAAATTGTCTATGATATAAGGTGTAGATTTCTTCATGTTGAGATGAGGTGAGAGAGACAATTTTGAACTGAGCTGGTTTAGCAATTATGAAAAAGTATCATTAATTAAAACAGTTTTTGTAGCTCAGAGTTAATAGAAAAGTTATGTTGATGTCAAACATAAAGATTTGAAATTTCAGATTGAAGATTATTCGGAAGTTTTACTAATTAAAGATGTGATGAAATTTGTGTTAGAGGTGACTTAAGCCACAAAACATTGGGTCATTTGAGATTTTGATCAAAATAAAGGAGGTATCTTATAGCTTGGCATTGTCTTCATTACTCTTTGGAGTGTTAAATGTGTTTCATATCTTTATGACTGAGGATGTATATTTCAAACCCCTGTTATATGTTAGAACTTGAACCAATTCAGCTTAAGAAAGAATTGACCTATGAAAATCATCTTGTGCACATTGTGATCGCAAGGATCAAGTTATGAGATAGTGTAGTATTCCTTATGTCAAAGATCAGTAGAGTAATCGTTCTGAGAGAGACTATTTGGGAGTCTAAGAAGAAAATGAAAAAGAAAAAGTCCACAATTATTTGTATTTTATGACAAATCAATGATGTATCGATGATTGTGACTTTTGAATGAAATTTAGTTGATTATGAGATGGAAAAATTTTAAATTCTATATACTATTGGATGACGAAATTTTTTAAGGAGGGGAGAATGTAACCCCCGGTAAATTAATTGTGGGGAGGTAACTCAGTATTTATTCTGAGAACACTCGCATTTCGACTTCCTCTTGACGCTTAGGTCTAACCCTCAGCATTTATTTAAGGACACCTGACACCTAGAGTTTACGGTGACGTTTAGGTCCCCGACGATTGGATGCCCAAGTCGTCGTGTGGCTAATGAGTTCCCAATATCTCTATTCCGAGGCATCACAAGGATGTTAAAAAGGGGATCGGGCGCTTGCTCCTGGTCGTGCCACAGAGAGAGAGAGAATCAGAGAGAGAGAGAGAGAGAGAGAGAGAGAGCGTTTCAGGAGAAAGAGAGAGAGGGGTGAGAGGGCATGCCCACCGACGATTCCCTTTCCCTCCTTGTCCACTTCCTTGGCCGCCACCATGACTTGAAGGCCGTCGCTGATGTCCTCTCCGAGTTCCGCCGTTCCGTCGGTCCGCTTACCGTCTCAGCCACCATCTTCCACCTCGCTCGTTCTGGCTGTTATTAAAATATTGATGGAGTCTTTTTGGAAAGAAGCCTAGACGTACCATGAACGCCCCGGGAGTGTGTTGCCTGGGGCTGTGCCCTTCAATGTGCCATTCTCAGCCCCACATTTAAAGTGCGGGAATTTCAGCAGCGTGAATCAACCTATATCAACATTAGCGAGGAAAGGTTTACTTACATTTCAAGGATATGATTTTACCATGGTCCATGACAGCTTTCCTTTCCCAATTGCCTTGTCATGGAAAGGATCTGCCTCGGACTCACGGAATGGTGCAACAGAAAACCAGCAGAGTACAATTGTAATTGTGAAGGGGAATCCAATTCCTAGTGTCAAAGCTCTTGCATTATACAGATCTAGTAGATTTGCATTTTACATAATGATGTGGCAAGAGTTATTTGTGAAAATATTTCTAATCTCGAGTCACAAGAAGGCTCTTTCCACACTATTGGCCCACATGATACTCTTGCGCGGGTTTTAGTTCCAGAGCATTTCGGTAGGGTTCAGGGTTTAGGATTTGGCCCCACACCTTCACTGATCTTTGGATCAAACACTAACAGTGTTGGATTTGTGCTTGAGGTTGGTTATGGTGCTTTTGGTGAAGTGGAAGAATTAAAGTCTTAGTTACAATCTAAAGACGAAGAAATACAAACATTAAAGAATTGTGTGCGATATAACTTCAAGGGTATATTCAGATATGCGCCACCACTATCGGAGTTTGCTACAATACTTAATCTCGAGGTGCCCTGACATCTGATTAAGTGTTGGATTGCGTACGGAAGTAAGTAAACCAGTTATCAGTTCATTAAATAATTTATTTTAGGATATGCGTAGTTAAATTGTGAATTGTGATATGAAGATATGCGTAGTTAAATTGTGAATTGTGATATGAAGAATTGTTATTGGCTAAATTATAAGTAGATGAATACATGGCTGTTCATGTGCTATGATTTCATGTGTGGATGCTATGCATGAGGGATGCAGTTATTATGCATGAGAGATGCAGTTGCTATGCATGAGAGATGCATGCTATGCATGAGAGATGCAGTTATTATGCATGAGAGATGCAGTTAGTATGACATTGATGTGATATATTACATGCAATTGTTCAGTAAGTATAATCCACTATTTTGCTACATGATTGATGTATTGATGTATTGATGTATTGAAGTGATGTGAGGTACTGTTATGTGTCGCCGCGGTTCTCCTTTACTATGGCCCCACACATTGTAGATGTGTTCTGTATGATTTTTATGGCCACACACACTGGAGATGTATTCTGTTATGATATGGCCCCACATATTGTAGACATGTTCTGTATGATTTTTATGGCCTCCCACACTGACGAGTGTGTTATGGTATGGCCCACATGTCTTACAATGTGTTCTGTATGATTTTTATGGCCACATACATCGTAGAGTGTGTTCTGTTATGGTATGGCCTCACACATCGTACAATGTGTTCTGTGGATATTGATGGCCACACATCTGGAGGATGTGCTCTGATTGAGGTATTGCAGGGCCGTGGGTCACATTTACAGTTACCTTTGAGAGTATAAACAGTGGGTTTACTTATATAGTATAATTGAGCGGTTATGGCTGCAAATGATTGGTATTATATTCATAAGTGCCGCCGTGGTTCTCCTTTGCTATGGCCATACACATCTAGAGGATGTGCTCAGATGAGGCATTGCAGGACCGTGGGACACGCATGATATAATACTTACATTGCATAATGGAGGGATTGTGAATGCAAAAGAATGAATTATATTTATATGTGCCGCCGCGGCTCTCCTTTGTTATGGGGCATTGCAGGGCCGTGGGACATATATAATATAATATGATAATGAATTGTTTATATGCACTGATAATTTGCTATGATATAATACAACAATGATGAGTGCAAATGATTTGAATTATATTTATATGTGCCGCTGCGGCTCTCCTTTGTTATGGGGCATTGCAGGGCCGTGGGACACATATGATATAATATAACAATGATGGGTTTACTTACATTGCATGTTTGAGTAATTGTATAATGTTTAAGCATGCAAATCATCTATGTGTTTATTGATTATCATGCTATGATTTGACTGCATAACATGGTTTACTTACTGAGTGTAATCTCATGAAAATATTATAATGTTTTTATTACAGGACCATGAGATTTGAGAATAACATGTTGGAGTGATGGACCTCAACTCAAATATAGATTCTTGTTTTATTGCTATACCAGTGTATTTATGTGTAGGGCTTGATGCCCAGACTATATTATTATGGTGTGTAAGGAACCATAGGTTCGTTGGAGCTTCTATTTAAAATAAAGTGGATTCATATGTTGATGTAACCCCAGTAATGCTTATGTGTAGAGCTTGTAGCCCAAATCTTTAGTTATGGATTGTATTAAGGCCATGGACTTGAATGATATATAGGTTATTGCTTTTCTTGAACTCAGTGTCATGTTTCGGGACGCCTTGCGTGCCCGGCATACGGTGGGTTGTCACCCTAGCTCAAAATTTTTGGGTCTGGAGCGTGACATTATGCCATAATTCTCATGACAACAGCCATCTATATATCGAGATATGTTTGTCACACGAGACTAGTTTACTAAAATTTGTGACGTAAAGTATTTCGGCGGAATTAAGTAGTGAAAATGATGGGTTTATGTCTCAAGACAGAGAGCCACACTCTCAAGTCTTAACTCTTAACTGCCAGCAATTCTCTTGCCCAAAGCTTTAACAAAGTCGTCAACTAACATTCAAAAAGGCACGTAGTGGAAGTGCTTGCATCCATTTTCCTTGCCAGATTCTGCATTTGACCTCCGGAAGGCTATGCGATGCCCGAGTTTAGCGGAGCCGTTGGAATTTTTTTTTTTTTTGGTGCCCACGGGACTCGAGAGTTGTCAACGAGATTAGCTCAACCTAAATTTACGCCTGCTAGCTTTTGTTTTCGCTAGCCTTTTCTCGTTAGTTAGGCCCCTAGTGTACTATTTTTCGGTGCTGATTGACCTTAGATTATGGGATAATTTCCAAAGGCCCTAGAAATCAAGGAACTCATGAGGTTCAGATGTAGCTCTCTTTCGATTGGCCATTAGAGGATGCTTTTCTCTGGTTCTTAAGTCTTGTCTCTTGGATCACAAGTTTATGGAACTTGAGGCCCTTCCTCTAGCGCCAATCTGTTGCCGCGGAAATCCGTTCTCCGACTCGGGTGTGCTTCTGGCTCCTAATCTGGATGCCGATCTCGCCGCCTCGGGATGGAACCTGCAAGACAGTCCGCACGCAAAGGGTGCTGTAGGGGTTGCCCTCTGCAGAGGACCCTCCGACGCCCAAGTCAGTGAGGAGAAGACTCACAGAGGAGCTCCCCTTTTTGGCAGGTGTTCTCTCTCGAGAGCTCCGAGCTCAGGGGGAGCTTCAATGGAGTATGAGAGCAACTGTAAGAACTGTGTAAAGAATAGGCGTAGAATGGCCGTACCTAAGAGATTTGAGGGTGGTGGTATTTATAGGCGATCATCTGATTCTTTGGACGTGCTCTGGATGAGGTCTAAAAACTGTTAGGATTCGAGATGGATTCGAATCAAGTTTGTTATGAGTCGGTAGGGTCCGTATCTTGACAGTTAGAGGATCGACGGTTGGGAGAGCTGGTTGATGCCTTGAGATTCAGTGATTACATAGACCTAGGCCGTTCTCGCAGATCCTAGGCCATTTTTGGGCATGATTTGCTGCCTGAAATCTTATTCAGCTATAGTTGATTTGAACTCTCCCGCGCCCGATTCCGCAGAGGTATTTTGAATGCCATGGTTGGCCTGAATGAGGAATAGCCTGGTTTTTCGAAGTGTAAAATGGATCGGCTCGAATGACCGAGGAATAGCTCGGGTTATCAAGGAATGAGGATAGCTCGGCTCAGATGATCGAAGTATAAGGATAGCTCGGGTTACCGAGGAATAAGGATAGCTCAGCTCAGATGGCCGAAGTATAAAGGTGGTCTGGGTTATCAGGGTGATCCGACTTCATCAAAGCTGATTTGACCTTGTCGCTAGAATATTACGCCAGCTGGCAAGCAAGGTGTTTGGATTGGGCGGCGACCCCATCGCCAATATGAGTGGTCAATAATGCAATGACGATTTTACCCCTTATCAAATGCCCCCAATCCCTAGTCCGAAGTGTAATTTCGGATATAGGGAGTAGAATTCTGGAGCAATCTTATTTGGGGGATTCGCAAAGGTGGGCGATAATGATTTCTTGAATGATAGGCTGCTGTTACGTCATCATTTTTCGCCGCTGCTCGAGGAGGAAACGCCTCGTTTCCAACAAGTCGCTATAGCGGAGTTCCGCGTGGTGGAAGTCCTTTATTTCTGGCGCCTGTATCAGAGTTTTTGACATCTAGGGCTTTCTTTCTGAAGCGCTTATTTAAAGAGGGCTGGGGCGGCGTTCCTTCTGCAACGCCCCTTTGTCTCTGCCATAGAGATTTTATGCTCTCTCACTCTGAGCCCTTGCTTGTCGTTTGTGTCTTATCCCTTATTCAGCTAATATGAGTGGTCCAGGCGATGTTGCTTCTAAGATAACCTTAGACGATCTGGATAGGATCCGTCGCCATTATAGAGTTCCTCTGGATGTAGCCTTATGGGCACCGAGGACCGAGCTCCGGGTTTCAACCGAGTTGAGCCAGGGAGTTTTCTTCTACGAGGAAGCTTGAGGGCAGGTCTTCGATTCCCTCTTCACCCGTTGATACAGGAAGTGATGAGTTTTACAACATATATCCGATGATGGTGGCTCCGAATAGCTAGCACAATGTCATCGGGTTCATCTCGATGTGCAGTCGCGTTGGGGTGACTGCGACTCTTCCCTTATTTTGAATTTGTTACAATCTGGTTTCCGGAAGGAGTTTTAAGTGGCCCTATATTGGCCCCCGGAAGTCATTTAAGATGATTTCTGATAACCCTTCTTCGATAAAGGGGTGGAAGTCTCGACTTCTTATTGCCAAGGGAAATATCGGCTTAGATTTTCCGAGAAGGTGGGCCAGTTATGTGAAGGATCCATAGGCGCGTATGGAGTTGAGCAAACAGGAGAAAAGGGATCTAGCTACCCTTCGCAGTAGTCAGGAGATCTCTGTCAGCACCTTGTTAGCAAAGGATGCCCTTTTTATCGCCGGGCTTAGCTCCATCGACCCTCAGGGTAAGTCTCTGTTCTAATGGTCAACATGCTCATATGATCTTGCCACTGTTTGACTGAACATTTGCTGTGTTTTTAGCTGAGAGATTCGCGTTTGCGGGCCAAATAAGGAGGGAGCTGGGCAAGCGTCACAGGGGCTCCGGCTCAGGGGATAAGCATAGATCTGAGAAGAAGGCTCGTCCTTCCGGGTCTCGCTCGAGGGAGTCCAGGAGAGACAATGTTGGCCGCCACTCCTCTGCTTAAAAGAGGGAGGAGGCGAAAATGCCAGTTGCAACCAATAAGCCCTCCCTACCAGAGGGAGGTGAGACAGAAGAGGAGGTCATTGGGGGAGGCTCGAAAAGAGCCGTCGAGGTTCCCCCCTCCAAATAGTAGTTGTGTCAGAAGATGCCGAAAAAATATCGCTGGTCGATCCGGCGATCCTCCTACCGGATGTTTTTCAGTCACCAGTGGTGAGGAGTCCACCGCGTATGGAAGAGACCCCTGCCCAGGTGGAGGGGTTAGGAGAGGCAGCGGCGGTTTCCGAAGCTCAAGCGGAGCTGCCTGCTGACAGGCTGGTGGAGGTCGTGGTACTTCCCGTTGAGGATCTCTCTTCCGTGGTTCCTGTGGTTGCTGCAGAAGAGGTTGAAGTTCGGGTGGAGCCCATCGGGGGTGAAACATCAGCAGAAGAGGGAGAAGAAGAGGAATCGCTGGATAGAGGGGATGCTTGGGGTGAGGCTCCCTCAGTCGGGGCTGAGGCATTCGAGGCTCTGCAAGTTAGAGTTCTGGCGGAGGAAGCTGAACGGATGGTTCCTCGGGCCGGAGTTCCCCAGGCCAGCTCTTTGACCGTGAGCCCTCTTGTCCACAGCTCGGAGGTGGATAATATGCTCACCGCCTTGATGAGGTCTGTGTTGCGAGCGGAAGAGAGTTCCTCGACAGATGAGCTCGGCGCCGAGGATATCATTGAGGCGGCTTTCGGTCGGCTCGGGACACCGAAGGATGCTTTCCTTCTCCTCGAAATTAACAATGCTACTCTCATGACGATGGCTTCAAACTACATCTCCGGGTGAGTTACTGTACCGAGGTTGGGATTCTTGATTGGTCGGTCGTGCCGTGGTTTCTTACTTGTATTTTTCTCGCAGAATGCCTTGATCATAAGGGCGCTGAATTGGCGCCTGAATTTGGCCACTGGGGCCTGTGCTCAGGCCAGGAAGGAAGCGGTCGACCTTCGGTTGAGGGTGGATTCAACCAGTCGGCTCTCCACGGCCTTGGCATCCGCTCGAGGAGACTTTGAGAGGGTGAGCCAATCCTATAAAGCCGCCACCGAGAGGGCCTCTCGGCTAAAGACTCAAGTTAAGGAGCTTCAGGGCTTCCGAGAGCAATCGGATAGGGCCTGTTTGGAATTGTCGCAGATCAAATCAAAACACGTCGATGAAATCAATGCCATGCAGCAGCGTTTCAACGAGAGATGGAGCAAGCTAAGGAATAGCCATGCCAAAAAAAAGATAATTGGGGCAAAAGGCTCGACGAAGAGGAGCGCAGATGCCAGCGCCAGCAAGATCAGCTTGCTGTCCTGATCAGAAGGCTCACCGATAGGGAAGATCGGCTAAAATAGCAGCATGATCAGATTACCAAACTTACTACTGATCTTAATCAATCTCGTCGGGAGATTGAGGATAAACAATCCCGAATTGATGACCTCAAGGCGGGTCTTCAACAAAATAAGTCGGCCAAGCTGAAGGCCTTGGAAAGGGTTCAGGAGCTGAGCAATGAAATGGCTCGGCGGGAGAAAGATGTATGGTGTCTTCCTATTTGCTTGCTTTCGGCGCCTTTCTTTTGCCTGCGGGCTTAAACATTCTAATATTTTGCAGATGGGCAAAATCGAGTTCGAGACGCAAGAGCAACTTAAAGCTCTAAGGGCAGAATTATCTGTGAGTCATCATCGATCTCGGGGGCCAGTTAACTGAAGCCAACAACCGAATTGCTTCGGCTACGGAGGAGTACAAAAGTTCTGCCCAATTTTCGAGGAGCGTAGGGAGGCTTGTGCCGATGCATTTAGGTTCGGCGAAGAGGAGACTCGAGCAAAGATCTCTCAGGTGCATCCCGAATGGGATTTATCTTTTTTGGATGCCGAACATTTTGACGCTTGTACCCCGAGGGCCAAAGAAGCTGAGTATGAGGATATTTCAGACGTCGATCTTGATGCTATCCTGGGCCCTAATGAGGCCACGGCTCTCGAAGAATGTCCTCAGTCTGCTGCCAAGGTACCCGAAGCTCTTCCTTCGGCATTTGAAGTTGGTGAAACAAGCCAAAGTCGTCCCGGGCGTTACCGAGGAAGCTCCTGAGACCGATCTGAATCTTGATTCTTGAGGGTTACTTGTGTATTTTTGTGTTTAGATTGGTAACCTGGTCGAAACTTTTAATAAAATGGATCTTTCATCTCCTATTTGCTTGTCTTTTTTGGATGATCTTTTATCGCGGGTTTTTCCAAATGGCAA
Organism: Calamus simplicifolius; assembly: GCA_900491605.1. Taxonomy (NCBI): domain Eukaryota; kingdom Viridiplantae; phylum Streptophyta; class Magnoliopsida; order Arecales; family Arecaceae; genus Calamus; species Calamus simplicifolius. Next base: position 796,802 of record UESW01004327.1, on the reverse strand, counting down.
ACGAATCAATTCGTGATCCTCTTTGGATGGAACGTCCTGTTTATTCAAAGTTGGACCGATTTGCTTTACTGATGTAAGCTAGCTTGGTTTGAACTTAAGGAAATGTCTCGGTCGAGGTCGAGGTTAGGCGGATAGTTCGGTTTATCCGAAGTAAGGAATTGGTTCGCTTGGCTGAGACATAAAATGGTTCGGTGCGAGATGACCAAAAAACTACGCGAGTACCTCGGTTGAGATTTGGTGGATAATCTGGTCTATAAGAAATCGTCTCGTTTTCTACCCAAGCGGATGAGACGGATTTGCAACTCGCTGAAGGACGCTTTGTTTTTTACGTAAGGCATTTATCCCGTTGGTCTTTTCCAACGTGGGTCTTTTTAACATATGCGATAAGCACCCGATTGCCATTGGATGGCGTCGTTTTCATAAGGTGATTTCTCAGGCCTGCCCATATCTCAAGGACCGGCGGATAATTTCCTGCATTTAAGACTCTTGATTCGAGGTCAGAAGGAAATCTTTTGTCTTGCATCATGGCCTGAGAAATGTGTTCGGCACGCTTCGAAAAGCGTCCCTCTTATCCTGAACCGCCACGTGACAGTGTAGCCCGGGCGTTTCGAATTTCAGGGCTCCCTTCTTTAATGACCACCCTAGCTTGTTTGCCTATAAAAAGGGGGCAGGGAGCGGACTGTGCTAGGCCATCCCTCAAAGTCTTTTCTTTCCTATGAGCCGTAAAAGGGTTTCCATGGCGTCTGTTTCATTGAGGTTGAGGGTGGAAAGACTGAGCTTTCCTTTTGCAAGTTGGTTCATCTCAGATAGCTGGGGTGATGAAGAAGCTGCTGAAAAGCAGATAGTCCTCAAGAGAGAATTCTTGGAGGTCATATGGAGAGCGCACGGGAGGCCTGTGAGGTCATATGGGGAGCGCACGTATGCGCTTCCTGTGTGTCCTTTGTCACTTGCCATGGGGACCATAGGAAATGCAAAGCATACACACCCCCCATTATTTATATGAATTTCGCCTCCCTCCCCCCCCCCCCCCCCCCCCCCAATTTGGATTCCTCAGCCCATCCGCCTAAGGAATCTTCTTCCCACGTGAAGGGGGAAGAGGGTGGTGTCGGACTGCTGGTTTTCTGCCTTTTAATGTTGGGCAGTGGCTAGCAGTCTAGCATCCCACTTGGAGGGGAGGCATCCTCGGCATCGGCATCCACAGGTCCTTAGCCCATTTTGGATCTCTCAGTTCATCCGAGGGACCCATGGATGGCCAGTTTTGTTCTTTGGCATTAACCAGTGGCTCAACGGAGCTTGCCTGGTTTTCTAATTTCCGGGGTCGGATGTAAAGACATCATTATCGACCGAAGCTGCTCAACCGAGCTTTTATCTTATTTGTATTTCCTGTGCTATGATGCACTTGTAATGCCTCTTGAGAGGTTGTAATTCTTTCATTAATAAAGAAAGTTTTCTACTCTTTCTTCTTTTATCATCTGTTTCTTTTCTGATGTGATTGTGTTGAGAGTTGTCGCTCTCGTTTGTGCTTTCCAGCCCATAGCCTAAGCTACAAATCCAGCAGCATTTTTGCTACTTTGTTTTTGTTAACATGTCATTCAATCCTCTGTGGAGGAAGTGTTTATCTATGTTTAAGTTAGAGGGAGGCCTGGGCGGCCCTGCAAACTTACGTGGTGAACATGGTCCTATTTAAGGGACGAAGTACATATTTCTTTGGAAAGAAATAACTTGCATAATCTTGCTGGTAAGCGTAGAAAGGTTACTAACCTCTACCGAAGCATAATAGGATGTCTTAGTCGCGTCAAAGTGTTTGAGAAATCACTTGGCCAGGCAGAGGCTTTAGAACTAACCTTCGGCGTTAACTCTGGGAAGTTCCTCGGCTTCATGGTTTCCCAACGGGGCATCGAAGCTAACCCCCAGAAGATCCAGGCTCTTCAGCAGATGGCGCCCCCGACATCTATTAAAGAAGTCCGCGCCTAACTGGGAGAATAGCAGCCCTTAACCGCTTCGTGGCTCGGTCTGCCGAAAGATGCCTCCCTTTCTTCAAAACCCTTCGATCGGCTAAGAATTTCCAATGGTCTTCCGAGTGTCAAAAATCATTCGAAGATCTCAAGAAGTACCTCGGCTCTCCCCCTCTCCTCAGCAGTCCAAATCCTGGGGAGACATTATTCCTATATCTGGCTGTCTCGAAAGGTGCCGTAGGCTCGGTGTTGGTCAGAGAAGAAAATAAGGCCCAGAAGCCAATTTATTATGTCAGCAAACTGCTCCAAGACGCAGAAACAAGGTATACCCGGATTGAGAAGATGGTGTTGGCCCTGATCACCTCAGTCCGAAAGTTGCGGTCATACTTCCAAGCACATTCTATGACGGTCCTGACTGACCAACCCATCAAGGCGGTGGTCCACCGCCTGGAGACATGGAGAGAATGACTAAATGGGCCGTCGAGCTGAGCGAGCATGACATTCGATTCCAGCCTCGCCCGGCCATTAAAGCTCAGGTGCTGGCTAACTTCCTCCTCGAATGTACCATCCCGAAGGACGGCTCCACCCCCAACTTCCCCGAGCGCCCAAAATCTGACGCTCGGTGGCTCCTCCATGTCGATGGGTCGTCCAACGCCCACCGCTCCGGTGCGGGCTTAGTCCTCACCAGCCCAGAGGGGGCGACTTTCGAATATGGCGTCCGCTTCTCCTTTCCGGCCTCCAATAACGAGGCTGAATATGAAGCTTTGCTCGCCGGGCTCCGAATCGCAAGCGACCTCAAGGTGGAGAAGCTGAATGCCTTCACCGACTCTCAGCTGGTGGCAGGTCATGTGCGGGGGGAGTTTGAGGCCCAGGAACCGAACATGGTCGATATCTCCAAGAGGTTCGAAGCCTACTCTCCCATTTCCTTGAATTTGAGATTATTCAGATTCCTAGATCCAAAAATGCCCATGCCGACCTATTATCTCGGCTGGCGACTGCGGAATCAATGGACGCCGAGCGAAAATTTCATCTGGAGATTTTGGAGAGACCCAGTATCATGGAAGCTGACCGAGTGATGCAAGTTGAGGCTGAACCATCATGGTTCGACCCCATCCTGAAGTATCTTAAAGAAGGGTCGCTCTCGGCCGATCGAAGAGAAGCTAGAAGGCTAAAGCTGCAAGCCACCCATTATGTGTTGATTGATGACCAGCTCTACAAGCGGTCCTTCTCTATGCCGTTGCTCAGATGCCTTCACCCATCTGAAGCTGATTATGCCCTTCGGGAGGTACACGAAGGGATTTGCGGCAACCATCTATGGAGCCGGTCTTTATGCCACAAGGTGCTGCGTCAAGGTTACTATTGGCCAACCATGCAAAAGGATGCTGACGACCTCATCCGAGCTTGTGACCCATGCCAAAGACACTCCAGTATCCAGAGGCTCCCCTTCGCCAGCCTGGTCCCCATTTCCTCCGCTTGGCCTTTTTCCAAGTAGGGAATGGACATTCTCGGCCCATTTCCACTCGCCACGGGGCAGCGGAAGTTTTTATTCGTCGCCATCGATTACTTCACCAAATGGGTCGAGACGGAAGCAGTTGCTAAAATAACTGAGGCTCAAGCCAAGGACTTCGTATGGAGATCCATCATCTGCCGCTTCGGCCTCCCACACACCATCATTACTGACAACGGCAAACAGTTCGACAATCCGAAGTTTCGTCAGTTCTGCGAGGAGCATGGGATCCATCACCGCCTTACCTCGGTCGGACATCCACAAGCTAATGGGGCAGCCGAGGTAACTAACCGAACCTTGCTTCAAGGGATCAAAGCTCGGCTCTCCAGAGCCCGAGGCAGATGAGCAGACGAGTTGCACCATGTTCTATGGGCCTACCGCACCACCCCGAGGGTGCCCACGGGTGAGACCCCATTTCGAATGGCCTTCGGCACAGAGGCTATCATCCCCGTGGAGATAGGACTCCCTTCCCTGCGGGTGGAAAGATACTCAGAGGAAGCCAGTGACGAGCAGCTCCGTGCCAACCTTGACCTGGTAGAGGAGATCAGAGAAAAAGCTCAGATCAGAATAGCTGCCTACCAGCAAAGAGTGGTCCGTTACCACGCCTCCAGAGTCAAAGGGAAAGCTTTCTTGCATGGCGACCTCGTTCTCCGGAAAACATCTGTCTCCAAACCGCTGGAGCAAGGAAAGCTAGCTCCAAACTGGGAAGGCCCCTATTAGGTAGCAGAGGTCGTCGGACCCGGTACCTACAAGCTGCAAGATCTAAGAGGAAGATCCATCCCTCGGACGTGGAATTCGGATAACCTCCGCAAGTATCATCAGTAGGGTACACCCTCTACAGGCTCGCCTCCTTAAATTTTTGTTGACATATTGTTTCATAATTCATGGCATAAATCACTACAAATTATATCACCAAAAATCGTGAAGAAAACAGATGTTGCTTACCAATCCTCCGCACGACGAGTTATCTGTTTAAGCAAGAAATCTCCGAACCTCGGCTGGGCCGAGCAAATAATCTCCGAACCTCGTGAAGAAAAGATGCTGCTTACCAATCCTCGGCACGACCGAGTTATCTGTTTAAGCAGGAAATCTCCGAACCTCGGCTGGGCCGAGCGACTAATCTCCGAACCTCGGTTGGGCCGAGCGACAAATCTCCGAACCTCGGCCGGGCCGAGCAAATAATCTCCGAACCTCGGCTGGGCCGAGCAACAAATCTCCGAACCTCGGCTGGGCCGAGCAACCAATCTCCGAACCTCGGCTGGGCCGAGCGATGAATTCTAAAGCCCCGGCCAAAACCGGAGTGCATAAAGCCCCGGCTAAAATCGGAGTGCATAAGTCTGGAAAAAACAGAAGCGCGCAAACCTCGACCGAAACTGAAGGACTTCTGAACAGTCCCCAGAGCTTCGGCTGGTTCGAAGAATACACGTCGTGCAATATCGTTAGCGGGTACAAATTCCGTGCCTTTAGCAAATCTCTAAAGGCCTCGACAGGCCCTACACGATCGCCTAAGAACCCTAGACAAAGTCGGGGAACCTCTCCTACTACTAAATCCCCGGGCTAACCGAGCAGTATCCCCACGCCTTACCGCCTAAGCGCCTGTCTCGTTCCGCAAACGAGACCATGATTTACCGCATAAGCCCACGGGACTGCCCATGTCTCCCTTTGGCTCGAACAGGGACAAACGGCTCCCCCTTTTTTTTACGGACCAAACGACGATCTCAGCAGGAAATAAAAGATTGCCAAAAAAAAAGAACTTCCTTCTTTATTCATTATAAGGAAAAATACAAAGAGAAAAAGAAAAAGTGAAAAATGGCCTTCACAGAGGCCTACTGTCTCTCCCAGGAGCTGCCGGGTCCTCCCTACGCCGAGTCAGCTCGGCGACTTGCTGACGGACCTACGCCGAGTCAGCTCGGCGACTTACTGACGGAGGGATGCTATCACCCCCTCCTACCGGTCAATAACCCGACGAAGAGCCTCGGTCTCCCTCGTAGAAACAGCAAGAAGCTCCTCAATTGTCTTCTCGAGCTGCTCATGGCCTGCTAGAACTGACGCCAAGGCCATGCCATCGACAGTCACGGAGGAGTGGCTTCCCCGGAAGCCCCTGCGGCCATTGCTAACAACGCTCGACTCTTCGGTCGACTGCCCTTCACCCTGAGAAGCCATGCCCGCTCTCAGGAGCTGTCGAAAGGCTAGCCGAGAGGATGACAAACACTGGCATCCCTCTCGTCCATATTTATACCGCCCTAGCGAGTATTTCGAGCAATCGAATCATTAACCCCGAACCGTGAGAATCTGCCGTGCGTCGCCACTTTGGCTGGCGCCCACGGGAAGCGAAGAGTCGCGCCCCCTCCCGAGGAAAATCGGTAAGCATCCACAAACTACTCGGGAACCCCCCACCTTCTCTAGAAACTGGGTTCCTTCCGATCTGCCGGGCCCTCACGAAGTAAATGTTCTTGAAACCCCACCGGATTTCCTCGAATCAGCCGCACTTGGAAAAGTGCGAAGAAACGAAAAGGCGCATCAGCAGCTAACTCGCTTCCCTCGGAAGTCACCAAATCATGAATATCGGGCGTCCCCATGTGCTGCCCGTCTCGCTTTGGCGGTCCGCGCCAAATCTCATGGGAACCAAACATCGGAAGTCTCGGCGACAACCAAGTTATCCCTCTGAACAATAAATCTCCGAACCTCAGCTAGGCCGAGAAATCTCCGAACCTCGGCTGGGCCGAGCAATAAATCTCCAAACCTCGGCTGGGTCGAGCAATAAATCTCCGAACCTCGGCTGGGCCGAGCAACAAATCTCCAAACCTCGGCTGGGCCGAGCAATAAATCTCCGAACCTCGGCCAAAGTCAAGGAATATGTTCTACTACTAAGAATCCCGATAAAAGCCGAGGAGCTTTTCCCACTATCAAAGCCCCGACCTAAAGCCGGGACGCATGTCTCGTTATCACAAATCCCGACCAAACCAAGCAATCTCCAAAGTTCCATCCGAATTCGGGCAGCTTATAAGCCCCGACCGGATCAGGTAGCGCAAAATCCTCGGCCAAGAACGAGTGATATCTCCGCGTCTTATCATACGCCAAGTAATATACTATCTGAAAACTCGGACGAGCCAATTAGCTCCTTAAACACCCCAAGACGAGGTTAGCGCCTCGCGGTACTTTGGTAGAGGTGAAGGACCTCCCTCTACTCAAAAGAGACGTACGAGCTCTCTTTTCGAAGAAACACCTGTTTCGTTCTACAAACAAAATCATGTTTACCGCATGAGTTCGCACGACCACCCAGGTCTCCCTTCAACTCGAACAGGAACAAATGGCCTCCCCTACTGAGAACCGAGCCGTGATTTTGGCAAAAAACAAAGCGACAAAGTATGTTACGACATGGGAGCGACAACTCTCGGCACAAAAAGAAACATAAGCTAGGAGAAAGGGCAAAACTTTCTTTATTTCATTACCAGCGAAACGAATTACAACCACCTAAGAGGCATTACAAGTGCGTTGAAGCATAGGAAATGAAGACGAGTACATAGCTCGGCCGAACTGCTCCAAGATAGCTTCGGGTAACAATGATACTTCGGCATCTGATCCAACAAATCAGACGAGCCACGAACAGTCAGCTCGCGCTGATAATGAGCAAATGACTCGGCCCGACTGTTGCGACCAGCTTCAGTTAATAATGATATCTCGACATCCGGCCCGAGATATCAGAGAAATCAGAAAGGGTGGATGAGCCTTGTCCTAAGCCACCCATCCGTAGAGCCCTCCGACGGGTGGGAAGAAAGCTCGCGGACTCTGATAACGGGGTACTCCCCCAAATCGAGTGTGTACCGCTAGCCACTACCCAAGTCAAAAGGCAACGTACTAGCGGACAACACACCATCAACCCCTCCTCACATGGCAAAAGATTCCCCGGGCAGATGAGCCCAGGAATCCAGATCAGGGGAGGAGGCGAAGTTCATGTAAGTCATGGGGAGCACGCGTACACTTCCTACCCTGCGTCCCCCAAGGCGAATCGCAAAGGACACACAGGAAGCGTATATGTGCGCTCTCCATGCGATCTCTGCGAACCTCCTGTGCGCTCTCCATACGATCTCCGGAACTCCTTTCTTGAGGACGAGCCACTCTCCGGTGGCTCCTTCATCACCCCAGCTGTCCGAAGGGCAACGACTTGCAGAAGGAAAGCCCGGTCCTCCCGCTCTAAGCCCCAGAGGGACAGGCATCACATAAACCTTCGCAATTCACAGAGAAGAGAACTCTAGGATGGCACAACACAGCCCTCTTCCCCCCTTTTTATAGGAACAGATGAACCAGGAACAGCTATCAGAACAGAAAGCCCCGAGATTCAAAATGCCTGACCCACACCACCACGTGGCCTCCCGAGATGAAGCGCCCCTCGTTGCGCGCCAAGCGCGCCGCCCGAACCATGACGCATGCCAAAAGATTTTCTCTGATCCCGGATCACGAGCTTTAAATGCAGAAAATCGTCCGCCGATCTTACGGGTACTGGCAGACCTGGGAGATCGTCCCGCGAAAATGACATCCTCCAATGGCAAATAAGCGCTTACACCACACGCCAAAGCAACCTGCATTGGAAAATATCGATACAGCAAAGGTCCCTCGGAAAGTGCCGGAGCGACCTTTTGCCGGTTGCAGAGCCGTACTATCTACTTCGGCGAAGCGAAGATCGACCTGCCCTGGAAAAGACAAAGCACTAACGGGGGTAATAAAGAGATGCGAGAGCCAAATATTCCTTAACAGGGACGTTTCGATACCCTATGCTCTGGCCGACCCCCCCTCCATCTTTGGAAGCCGTCCTACTATCGCAAGCTCGGATGGACCAGCGGAGATCGGCGAAGAAAATAGTTAACGATGGCCTATCACCTATCGGTATTTAAGCCGCTCCAGGCGAGAGCCCTAATCGCCCTAGCCATTAGCCCCAATGCCACCAACATAAAATCTTGCTACGCGTCATCACCTCAGTAACCGCTCGCGGGAAGCGAGGAGTCACCCTTTCTTTACCGAAAAGAATAAAGGGATGACAACGAGGATTCAACGAACCCCCCTGCTCGGGAACAAACTCTCCTCTTTTCGTCGAAGGCACGACCACGACTTCGCCACTGATAAGACGAACTACCCCGGTCCTAGCCAGGATGCTTCTGTGATTCCTGGTCCCGTCCAGCCAACCTACCGCATCCCTTGGCCCTAGCCAAGCTGTTTCATCACTCGGCCCTAGCCGAGCTGTTTCATCCCTCAACCCTAGCCGAACCATTGCGTCATTCGGCTTAAGCTGGATTGAATCGTCTCTCAACCTCCTTTTCTACCAAGCTATGTTGTCTCTTGGCTCCTTCGCAGGGCTACCTCTGTGCCTTGGCCTTGATCAAGGTATTTACTCAAATCCGAGCTAGACCAAGCGGCGTAAATAAGCCATAGGTTGTTCGCGGTCAGGGTAAAAATTAAGACAAGAAATAATCATCCGAGAAAGGCAAACAAACGAGAACAACTGATCCGTCTACTAATTTCCGATTGAACTACAAAAGGAAAGAAACAGAAAATACATATGGGGTCCCAAGAGGTCAAGACTTGGGATAAGACCGGCGTCTCCTGCAGCAGCATCAGCGGGTGCGTCACATGGCTCCCCCTTTTTGATAGCGTCCCACCAAGATACCTCAGCAACAACGTCGACGCCCAGAACAGCTTCGAGATCGACGTCAGAAATCTCCTCATATTTGTCTTCCTCGGCTACCGGGGTGCGGGTCTCATAATATTCGGCTTCTAAACAAGACAAGTCCAGGTCAGGATAAGCTTGAGTAATCTTAGCCCGCGCCTCCTCTTCACCGAACCGAAATGCATCGGCGCAGGCCGCCCTGCGTTTCTCGACAAACTGGGTAGAGTTCTTATACTCCTCCACCGCTGAAGAGGCCCGCGCATTCGCCTCGGCCAATTGCTTCTTCAATTCAGAGGTCCTTCGGTGTCTCGAGGCCGCCTCCTCTCCGAAGGCCTTCAACCGCTCCTGAAACTCCTGGCTCATCTTGTTCACCTGCAGACGAAAAGCCAAGTAAGGCAAAAGTCGAAAGGCCAAAACGGATAAAACAATAACATCCTACCTGCTCGTCCTGCCGAGCTAGTTCATCGCCCAACACTTGAACCCTATTGAGAGCCTTCGATTTAGCCGATTGATTTTGGCGAAGGCTCTCTTTGAGTTCATCCACCCAGGACTGAGTGTCTCCAATCTCTTGATGAGCGTAGTTGAGCTCGTCAGAGAGCCGAGCAGCTCGTTCGTCTGACCACTTTAGCCGATCCTTCGTTTCGCCGAGTTCTTTATTCAGACAGGTAAGTTGGTCCTGCTGCCGCCGACACTTGTGCTCCTCCTCCTCGAGCCTCTTGCTCCAGTTTCCCTTATCTTCGGCGTGGCTGGCTTTCAACTGGTCACATCTCTTATCGAAAAACTGCTGCATGGAATTGACCTTACCCTCGTGCTCCGCTTTGATCTGAGATAGCTCCAGACTGGCCTTCTCGGATTGCTCGCGGAAGCCTTGAAGCTCGTTGACCTGCATTGCGAGTTGAGAGGCTCTTTCTCTCTCAGCTGTAAGGACCTTACGAGTCTCCTCGAGCTCCCTTTGGGATACCACCAAGGCTCGAGAAAGGCTGGCCGTTGAATTCACCCTCTCCTTGAGGTGATCGACTTCTTTGCAGGCCCGAGCCCAAGCTCTGACAGCCATATGCAAACGCCATTTCAGTGCCCTCATGATCAGGGCATTCTGCGAAAAGGATTGCACATATAAGGAACGCAGTCGAACTAACTGACTAAAAACCCTACTTCGGCATGATAACTTACCCGAGACGCATAATCCGAAGCAATCCTCATGAGGGCAAGGTCGTCAATCTCGGTAAGAAGGAAAGCTTCATTCGGCACTCCAGTGTGCCTGAAGGCCACCTCGACAAGATCCTCCGGATCATTCCTTCCTGCCGAGGAACTCTCTCCCCCTTGGAACGCAGACCGCATCAAAGCGGAGAACATGGCACTCACCTCCAGATCGTGTGAGTGGAAATTTACGCTCAGGGAGCCAACTTGGGAACCCGCGGCCCCTGAGGCCCTCGTTCGACCAACCTCCTCCACCAGAGCCCTCATTTGAGAGGCCTCGGGCATTTTGGCTCCGGCAAGGGAAGCTCCAGCCCGAACGTCCCCTTCGCTCGACGGCTCCCCTTCTTCTCCTTCTTCTTCCTCTTCTGCTTCCTCGGACATTTCTCTGCCCCCGGCAGACTCCTCTTGAACTTTGGTTTCCCTCGGGGCCTCCTGTGCCTCGGCGGAAGGCCCTTCACCGGAAGACACCCCGTGAGGTTCGGTCGCTGGTTCGACAGGTTCAACTACCCCTTCATCCCCCGCTGACTCTCCCACCAGCAGCCCAGGCTGAACCTCAGCAGTTGTAACCGCTTCTCCCACCTCAATCGAAGCGGGGGCCGCTCCCGCCTCCACCTGCAGCTTCTCCGAGCAACCAGCCTCCAATAAGGGAGACCGAGCTGCCCCGGCCACGGGGGTCTCCAAGTGAACCGACGTCGTTCCCTCGCCATCGTTGGACAAAACGACAGCAGGTGGAGAGGAAATTTCAGCAGCCTCCTCCGAAACCCCTGCGGTATCTTGATCTTCCCCCCTGACAGACCTTCCTCCGGCACCGAAAGACCGTGCGACACCGAACTTTGATACTTCCAGCCCGCGGTGACGAGGAGCGCCGATCATCACCATCTCTCCTGATCCCCCTAGGGTGGGAGCCGAAAGGGCGAGACCTTTTCTCGGCCCTATGCTTGCTACTGGAGCCCGATCTCCTGCGACGCTTGCCCAGCTCCTCCCTCACCTGATCTACGAACACCGACCTTTCGGCTATAGGAGCAATACGACTCGCCCGTTAGCTCGCACAAAAATCGAAGTTGAAATCACACTAAGCTATTGGCTACAAAGTGATACTCACCGCGAGGATCAACAGGACTCAATCCGGCCGCGAAGAGAGCTTCCTCCAATAGAAGGGTGCTGGCTGGAAGCACTCGACTGCTGCGTAACACGATCAAATCCCTTTTCTCCTGCTCGGATAACTCCAGATGCGCTTCTGGATCCTTTACATATCATCCCTACAACCAAGGGAAATCCGAGCCAATATTCCCTTCGACTATAAAGAATCACGATTTCCATTCCTTTATCGATGACGGGTTGTCCGAAATCATCTTAAAAGACCTCCGGAAACCGATGTAAGGCTACTCTGAGGCCCTCCCGGAGACCAGATTGTAGCACACCCTGAACATCGAAAGGGTCGCGGTTACCCCGATACGGCTGCACAACGAGATGAATCCAATGAGGTTGCGCCAGTTGTTGGGAGCCACCATGGTGAAGCATATATTATAGAACCTCATCACCTCCCGCACCAGCGGGTGAAGAGGAAACCTGAGGCCTGCCCTCAAACTTTCCTCATAACAGAACGCTCCGTCCCCTAATCCAGATGTTACCCTGTCATTAGCCGTCAGGAGCAACAAGGTAACATCCTGAGGAATCTTGTACATGTGACGTATCCGTTCCAGATTCGTCAGGATCACCTCCGAAGCCTGATCGCTTGGACTCACCATATTTTCGATCGAAAGAGACGCTGAGCAAGGTTGCTAAGAAAACAGGGAAATGAAGTTCTCTAAGGGAAAGCGAAAGAGCGCTGCGAATAGGGATGGCGCCACTACGACTCCGTTTTTCCCAAAAGAAACCGCCTCAGGAAGAAGATAAGGCATCTCAACCAAGACGTCCGAAACCGTCGCTGCAGGCACCGTGAAGATCGAGATCTCCTACGTGGCGCTTCTCCAACCGTTGCCTTCGCTCCTAAGAAACGATGGATCCACCTCGAGAAGGCAAGACGGCCACGCAGCATTAATTAGGGCATCATTGCGTGGGCTGTCAAATACAGATCCCCCCGTTTGGATTGCGCCACCTAAGTCTATACTCCCTATGCCCGAACCTACGCTTCGAACTAAGGAGTGGGAGGCATGTGTTGAGGGATAAAATTGACATTGCATTGATAACCGTGCGAAGGGGCTAAGATCAGCCCCAGCCCCCACTTGCTACGCTGCGCCTACAAAGAACGAGCTAGCTAGTATGATTCGGCGAATCGAGCAATCCATAGCTCAGTTTCCCCGAGCAACCCATGGCTCGATTTCCCCAAGCAACCCATGGCTCGGCTTCCCCGAGCAACCCATCGCTCGGTTCCCCCGAGCAACCCATAGCTCGACATGTACCTCCGTGGAACCTGGCGTGAGAGAGCCCAAGTCTAGTGCAACAGAATCCCAAACGAAGAATCATATCGAGGGGTGGCCTAGGATCTGCAATAACGGCCTAGGACCTGCAATAATGGCCTAGGACCTACGCAGTCATCGGATCTCAGGCCATCAGAGAGCTCTCCCAGCCGTCGATCCTTCAACGGACAAGATACGGATCCCACTGGCCTCACAACAGCTTGATTCGAATCATCTCCGCATCCCAACAACCTTCGAACCTTCCAGAAGGCGCTCAAGATTCAGGTGATTTTCTATAAATAAGACACTCCCAGATTCTATCAGGTATGCGCTCAAGCTCTCGTACACAACTCCTAGCTCAGTCTCAGCATCACTCTCTCTCCCCCTTCTCATTTCCGCCGTCGGCGCTCTGCACGAGCTCCCGATAGGCCATCCCTGGAGGGACTCCCCAGAGAGATCCTTCTCCTTATTTCTGTTAATCGTCGATCCCCACTGACTTGAGCGTCGGAGGGTCTTCCACGGAGGACCACCCCCAACGCCTCTCGCGTGAGGACTTCTTTGCAGGTCCGCCCAGGAGGAAGCTCGATCAGGAGACCAATCGTGCCCGAGTTGGAGGACAGATTCCAGCAGCAACGGTGCACATACGAAAATGCCCTTTTCCTTCAGTCTACTTCGACCCGCCATCTTTGCTTGGATTATATCTGATGGTAGGAAAACTCTTTCCGATTCTAAAATATTCTTCCTGGCTCTGGCTTTCGGGCGCAAGGAATCAGTCCAAGGTTTGAGCAAAATCCTTCCCCCTCACTCTTAGAGTCCGGTCCAAGGATTTCCTTCTGTTTTCATTGGTGATATAAACTTCTTCGTTGCTCATAAAAAGTGCTTCAAAAAGTGTTCTGATTTTCGGCCGAAAAAAAATATTTCAGCTTCGAAGCTAGAATGCCTAGCTACTGAAGACTTCTTCATTAACTTCAGGAGAAAATATGATCCCAAGCAGAAAGTAAAAAGCCCATGCTTATGTATATTTTTATAGTTCCTTTATTACACCAATTATTTTGGTCGTTAGAGGAAGTTAATGCATTAGGAAACCGTTTAATACTCAGGTAGCATCCCTGGCATGTTATGACATTCTGGGAGTCATAACTCAATCCTTTAGCAAATGGTATTGTTGGTAGGTGGGGTTATTACCTTTAGTTTCGTGTTTTCTACACGAATGTCATACTCTTTTAACTAAGATATTATACCTTATGAACTGGATATCGTCAGAGTGTTTCGGCCTATATCAGGTGTTATACCATGACTCTATAGCTATGGTATCATCATTTAACAACTTGGGTGTCGTTAGTTATTTTCTGGGGTGTCATAAGTTTCTATATTTAGTTTCAGCTAGGGTATCATAATATGAGAACTGGGGTGTCATAACAATCTTTTTGGGATGTTGTTTCTGGCTTAATAATTACAACTAAGGTGTCGTTTTATGAGAACTGCGGTGTCGAATAAGTATTTTTGGGGTGTTGTAAGTTCTTGCCTTATCAAGTTCAGTTAGGGTGTCGTTATTTTACAACTCCGTTGTCGTAAGTTTTTTTCTGGGGTATCGTAAGTTATATTCTGGGGTATCGTAAGTTTATGTTTTTAACTGTTAAAGGGTATCGTAATTTTTAACTGGGGTATCGTATGTCTTTAACTAAGGTGTCGTAAGTTTCTTCCTTAACATTCTTCGCATGGGTGTCGTCGTTTTAAAGTTAGGGTATCGTAAGAATTGAACTGGGTGTCATAACAGCTTTTCTGGGATGTCATAAGTTTCGACCTTAATAGTCTCTGCACGGGTGTCATCATTTAAAAGCTAGGGTCTCGTTAGGTGAGAACTGGGGTCTCGTAACAGCTTTTTTAGGATGTCATGAGTCCTGCCTTAACATTCTTCGCTCGGATGTCATCGTTTTAAAGCTAGGGTGTCATAAGAATTGAACTGAGATGTCGTAACAGTTTTTCTAGGATGTCGTAAGTTCCTGCCTTAACAGTCTTCGCACGAGTGTCATCGTTTTAAAGCAAGGGTATCGTTAGGTGAGAACTAGGGTGTCATTACAGCTTTTTTAGGATGTCATGAGTCCTGCCTTAACATTCTCCGTTCGAATGTCATCATTTTAAAGCTAAGGTGTCGTAAGAATTAAACTGCGATATCGTAACAATTTTTCTAGGATGTCGTAAGTTCCTGTCATAACAGTCTCTGCTTGGGTGTCGTTGTTTTAAAGCTAGGGTGTCGTTAGGTAAGAATTAGGATATCTAATAAGTTTTTTTGGGATGTCGTACGTTCCATATTTATCATCTTCGACATCCTGATACTCTATTTTACAGCTCCGGTGTCGTAAGTTATTTTCTGGAGTGTCGTAAGTTCATGCCTTAGCAGTTTCAGTTAGGGTGTCATCATTTTACAGCTCCGTTGTCGTCAGTTGTTTTCTAAGATGTCGTGAGTTATTTTTTGGGGTGTCATAAGTTCATGTCTTTAACTATTAAAGGGTGTCATAGTTTTTAACTAGGATGTCGTATGTCTTTAACTAGGGTGTCATATGATTGTAACTGTAATGTCGTAATATTTTATCGGACGGTATAAAGAACCCAAGATCGGCAAAGGACATATAAAGAACCTGATCCACCATCAAATAATCTAACCTTCAAACAAACAATAGAGGCAGGTTAGTAACATTAGTGAAGAGCATTTCTTTGACAGATTCACTATAACTGTCATGAGTTAGAGCTCAATGTATCAACATTTAATTTTTTCATCATTGTTTCATGCATAGCTAATTAATTACTTTTAAATAGTGCCTTCTAATTTCAAAATATCAAAGAGCAAGTTGCTGTAGCAAAGCAGGCTCTCTAGTCCATTGAGACAGCAAGGATATATCCTTGTATGCACCAAAGAAACATCACGATCAGGCCACAATGGGACAATATAAAAAGATCTTAGGTAGCACCATAGCATGTGCTCTCAATTTATGTGCGTGTCCATTCATACAAATAAGCCAAGCTCTGCAGCAATTAAATGTTTATACCAATCCAACTAATCTGCAGACCTCAATTAAATTCTAAATTTGCAATCAACATGCACATCTAATCTTTGGATGGATAAATGATAGTTTGCATAAGATAATAGCTATGAATGCTGTGGGAAATCTGTATATTAAAGTGGCCATTTTTTTATAATGCAGTTCTGAACATGTACTTGACCATGACACAAGATATCTATAAGAAATATTAAAATGCTACAGTTTCTGACCTTGACTTACAATATATCCAATGATACCTAAAAGCTCAAAGATTTGCATGCAATAAGAAAATCATATTGGCAAAAATCAAAAAATGCTCATCATAACACGTGTTATTTGAAGGTTCTGAACTAAAGTTGAAAAGTCATATTTTAACCATTAGCATAAGAAAGCTCTCTGCACTCTACACCTCTCACCTGTCACCACTCACCTGTCTTATGCAAATCTTGGTCTCAACTATCATCTGTCTCCATTTCATCAGCTATGGTTGTTCATGGTGCTTAGTTGATTACTTTTGGAGAAGCATGACTAGATACCCACATGCAGTCTTGCCTTAAATGCTTTTTTCAAGTTTTGCAGTTTTAGGTGCTTCCAATCATAATCTTCTGTCCTTTTTCCTAGTTCAATATTGTTTTCGCTGACATATTAGAAACAACATTCAAGAAAATTATTGGCTCTAATATAAAAACCTTAACGATGTCATAAGAACCAGGAATTATACATCCAACTTTGTCTTCCTTTATAAAATGCATACCTCTTTCAAGCCATAAGAATCAGTTTTCAGCAGTAAATTACACATACCGCCCAATATAAACAACAGCCTTTTCCATTATCATTCTCTAAAGCCATTTCTCCAGCACACAATCACATATTGTAACCGTAAATCTTACACACATTTTCCCATAAAATGCTTGGCATTACATTTTCCCTACATCATGACATATTCATCAGCAAACAACCTTTTTACACTATGCAGTTGCCTCTATATTGCCAGAATATCCTAATTCTTTTAAAGACAATCTGTATCTTATCATTTATAAATGGTGATCAAGAATTTACTTATAATTTATAAGATGGTGATCAAGAATTTGTCAACATTATTTTGAAATAATCCTTCCACTCATTTGAGAGGGGTGCAGTTGATATACCGAAAGCACTCCTGAAAAAATTGCAGAAATTAAAATCCTGCAGGAAGAGGAGCTATAGGAAGGAATGTGGGGTTGGGTGGTTTGCTTACTTTACGGTCATTAATTGTCACAATGGTGACTTCTACACTCTTGGCAATGAAATTAATTAATTAATTAGATATAACTCACTGCTTGCATGTGACAAAATATAACTACATCCAAAATATAACTACATTGGAAGATGCCACTGGGAATGAAGCAACCTAAGCAAATTAGGACAAAGGAGCATGATGTTAAATGAGATGCAAAAATATAAAATTGCCATTTTGCCATTTTGCAAAGAAACATAACAATGAGCAAAAGAGAAATATAATTAAGACTTGAAATAACAAATTAGCTTCCTAAGGCAAATACATGATATGCCAGTCATGCATCATTTATGTGTCCCATACACCTTATGTTATTGCATTATTGAAGCTGATGAATATGCTACGAGGTAGTAAGCATCGTTTGGATGAAGAAAAAGGGTTATTGTGTTGGGATAGTTGGGAACTAGTGCATGTCTTAAAAAGACCTGTAATGGAACTAGAAGGCATATTAATTAAGCCAAACTGCATCCAGGCAACAATCAGTAGCACAGGTGATCAATATGGCTTGTGAAGGTTTAAACTGCTTATGCTATCCAGGTAATCACTCAATACAGAAGCTCAGTCCAACCACTAATGCCCAATAGCCAATATTTGTTCAACAGTTGGTACAGGTCTAAGAAAGAGAAGATCAAGAAAAGTTATGAGACACTGCTTGAAAGTGGCCTTAAAAAGATTGATGACGAGTAATTATTTGGCAGTTTTGAAAGAACAATGCAGTAATGAATGAATTGAGATCATTACCGATATGATTCTCGTGAAACATAAGCCCTTTGTGCAAAAATTGAATCAATCAAACAACAACTGCTTCAAGAAAGAATAAGAGAGACTGAGAGAGATGAAAAAGAAAACCTTAGGGTGAGTAGCGGGCGGAGTAACACTCCTCGGGACTACGAAGGCTGCGGAACAGGCAGCGCCTGGGGCGGCGGGATCTGGGCGGCATGATCGGTGGCGGCGGCGGCACCGAGCACGAAGGGCCTGGCCTGGGCGGCGAATGTCATGACCGCCGTAGGGCTCGCATTCCTGATGTACCCGGCTGGGTTGGCCACGGTGACGGTCTGATCGGCGGCCGTCGGGCGGGCGGCGGCGGGGCGAGGGGAGAAGAGGACACCCTGGGGAAGCGGTGGAGGAGGGGGAGGGTGGAGGGGTTTGCCGATGAGGGGTTGGGACGGGGGGGAGAATAGGGTTGTTGAGGGGCGCGAAGGGAGGAGAGGAAGGGTTTGTTAGGGGCTGAGAGGAGGTGGGGGGAGTGGCGGTGACGGGATCCGGAGGGGCGGCGGTGGCGGAGGAAGAGGAGGAAGACGGGGCAGTCGCCATGGCGGGAGACTTGGGGAAGTTCAAGAATCAAGATGGGCTCGCCTATTTCAACTCGAACGGCTCGCGTGCGTGGCACGTGTATCAGAAGAAGAGGAGGAGGACGGGCAGTCGCCATGGCGGGGGGAAGTTCAAGAATCAAGATTCAAGAAGGGCCCGCCTATTTCAACTCGAACGGCACGCGTGCGTGGCACGTGTATCTATGAGGTTTGAGATTATTCGGATCGCTCCCACGAGTTATCGATTTGTAGTTATGGATTTATTAGACTGCATTTAACGTGGTTATCATTTTTTAAAAAATATTAATATAAAAATTTTATTTACTTTTTTTTTTGGGACAATTTGAACATATTTAATAGTTGAAGTATCTTTTTTATTTTTTAAACTCTAACACTAAAAACATGTCTAATAGCTACTATTAGTTTTTATTTTTTTACAACAAGCTATACTTTTAAAAAATAAGCTTTATTTGATATTCAAGAGCAATCCTATTTTTCATTTTTTTATTTTCATAAAAAAAAAAATACTAATAAAAATATAGTTAGTGAGGAAAAAAAAATTGTTTTTGGAAACACTTCAAAATGGCAAAAAAATAAAAGTAGTAAAAAATATTTTCATTTTTTTAAGCAAAACAAAGAAGAAAATAGAAAATAAAAGTTAAAAAACTTAAAAATATGCAAGTGAATGGTATTCCTTTCATTTTTTTCTTATCCATTTCAAAGAAATAAAAAAATAGTTTTTTAATCCATCAAACGTATTTTTTCGATATTAGAAAGAAGAAAATAAAAATTAGTTTGAAAAATAAAAATAGAAATGAAAATAAAAAATGTTTTTAAAAACCAAATGCAGCATAATTTTTTTAAAAAAGTTACTTCAATTTCAAAAGATTACATTTGAAAAATATATAAATAAAACATATGCTACCTTTACTTTTTTCATAGATAATAAAAGTTAATTTTAAAAATAAAATAATAAAAAAATTTAATCTTTTTTACGTTAGATTTGTATTTTTATTTTTAAATTATAAAATATGGAACAAAAATCATACCAAATAGTTGTTTAGTAGATTTTCGTGAATTGCAATTGCAATAAGTAGTTCTACTAAATGTTGCAATTAAATGTCATCAATTTAGTTGGTCATGTAAGTAAAAATTATCGTGTCATGATTGCAGCCTTGATTAATCTTTGTTGAGGTGATTTTGGATCACTTTCAACAATTTAGATTAGCTTATGGATCAAGCTTGATAAGCTTTGATACTGCACTATTGGCAGGATAATGAAAACTTTGATTTTAAATAATGGGCCATTCCCTTAGATGAGGTATGCTAAACATGTTTTGTAAGGCCTTAAATATGATAGAGAAGGCTATATTAGATTTCTAAGAGAGAGATGGATGCATGGACTCTTAACTAAGGAAGCAAAAGAAATGAGGAGGAAGGGCGACTTATATTTATGAAGCTTGTCTTAGTACCTCAAGTGATTATAAGGATAAACAATTTATAAATGAATAAGGTGCCTATTACATTTACTTTCTAACTATCTTTTAATATAACAATTTATTATAATATAGTGTTGCTACTGGATTTCATTCTCTAGACCGGAGATGGTGCACATCGAGATCTAGGTTGCGCTCTTCCATCCAGATAGACTTACAAAATAGTCCTCACGCAGAAAGCACAGGGGCTGATCCTTAAAGAAGACCCTCCGACACCTAAGTCAGTCGATATTCTCAGTAAACAGATAAAGAAGAGAAGGTTATTACAAAAGAATGCTACATAGAAAGTTTCTGAAGATCAACGGCCTCTGCTTCATTTTTGGGAGGCTTAGAGTTGAGTATACCTAGGGGTCTCGGGACGTAGTATTTATGCGCCATCGGGATGATAAGTCATTACCTAATTTTTTGGGTACGTTTTAGAAAGTTGAAAGCTAATACGATTGAAATCTTGTCGGTTATGAGGATTGACAGTTAAGAAGGCTGATGGATGCCTTATTGAAAATTTGAAATCTCGTTGATCGTGGAGGGTGTGTTGTATTTGGTTTTCATTTTTATTTGGAAGGCCTACTCTGAAATCCTTGCGATTGGGATGGTTCATCCTCCAAGATATCCGACACAGTTTGAAGCTGTAATGATGCTTATATTGAGGGAATGAGGATCGATCCTGCCGAGGTATAAAGATGGCTTGGTCCTGCCGAGATTCAGAGATAGCTCGGCCTTACTGAGGTTCAAAGATAGCTTAGCATATCAAGGTATGGAGATAGCTCAGCGAGATAGCTCAATTCTACCGAGGTACGGAGATAGCTCGGCCCTACCGAGGTTTTGGAGATTGCGGGTGGCGTCGCTTATCTTTTTCTGTAACGAAAAAGGAACCTTCTCTGATTATGGTGGTTAGCAGGTCAGAGCCCAGAAGCGATCCTTATCGACTTCCATGTCTGCCCATCTATTGCGGTGATGGTTTTGCCTTGCATCATATAGTAAAGCTCAAAGAATTTTCTTTGATTCTGTTATGTTTATGTCTATGTTAATTAAGTTTTATATAAAGAGTTTTTCTTCATCTAAAATTACTTTGTTTTCATAAATTTTTCAATAGTTATGTTTAGTGTGGTAATATTGTATTGTAATATGCTTTCATAATGACCAAGGTTTGATTTTCATGACTTTTTTTAACTTATGTTTATATTTTATTTTTTTCGAGTTGTTCACAATGTTTTTTTTTTTTTTTCCGTATAACTGTGCATGACTTCTTCCTGTTCATGGCTTTTTTTCTCTTTTACAACCATGCATGACTTCATTCTTGAAGGTATTTTTTTTTAGCGAAAAGGAAGTCACTTTTTCTTTTTCCCCTTTTTTTAACATCAAATTATTAACTCAAGATTTTTTAGTTATCCATGGCTTTCTTTCCTTTTTTTTTCTTTTTTCAATCATGGATGACTTTTTTTTCCCCTTAACATTAAGCTATTAACTTTATATTCACATTTTTTTCATAGTAGAGATTTTTTATAGTTAGAAAGATGCCATCTTTTTTTTTCAGTGAAGATTTTTATATTCATGTTTTTCTGATGAAAAAATTGGAATCAAGATTTTTTTCATACTTAATGAATAATAAGGAATAATAGGTTCTTAGAAAAGTATAATCATCATTTTATTATTAGACTATTATTAAGATAAATGATGAGATTCAAATTTTAATTTAATATAAAAATTTCACTAAATTTAAAAACAATTTAATCTAATACATTTTTTATTTTCTTTTCTTTAATTTTAAATGTAAAAACAATGATTTGAAATAAAAATATAAAATTATAAAATTATATAAATCTATATTTTTATTTAACTTATTAAATCATTTTAGTATCCGTGCATTATACAAGCACATATCTAGATTTTTAAATATTTACATTCTCAAGAATTATAATTACTTCTCTTATTGCTTCCATTAAGGCTTTAATATCAACTAGCATAATGTGTGGATCAATTCAGTTTTCCAAAATGTATACTTCTATTTTCCATTGTCCGTGTTGAATTGAGTTGGTCGTTGCATTTTGTTTTGAGCTAACTCCATTCAATTAGAGCAAGATAACTCTGATGTGTGACCAAATTTTATTTTATAGAATATCTTCATCTCTGCTTTGCTTCTTCCCGTAAAGGGAGGACAAGCCTTAAACACTAAAAATCAAATCTAAAGAAAATACTTCAATCATGGGTAGAGCTTATCTTGGATATCAGCGAACTGCAAAATGCTTTAAATCTCATGTAGTAATGAATTTTGCACTAGATTATTTGCTTGTTGGTAAGAAAAATATCCATTGGACTATGTTATGAAAAAACCCCTCTAGTCGTATGAAAGAAAACAAAGGAAGCACCAGTGTGGATCTCTACGCAACCATCATATCATCTGTTGTACAAGCTAAAATTTTCTGTTCATAGTCAATATGGTAAAAGCTTAGCTAGCCTGTGATATTTTTAATCGTGGTATCTCCAACTATCTTAGGCCTAAGTTTTAAATTAAGCCTACCTTGAAGATATTGAAGGAAAAGAATTTTGTTGCATGAATGATCTAACTACTAATGACTTTTCAGATCACTCTAACAAATTGCTTTGCTCCAACTAAAAAATTTTAATAAGCAAATAAATGCCACAATTAAGGCTTGATATATATATGTTCCTTATAATACCTCAAAATCGTCAATAAAAGGAAAAATTGAATAGCTTATAACTTAAATTCACTATTTACTAAACTTTTATCGAGTTTTTAAGAACGTGTGGATTTAGCTTGCCAATTGATTAATTTTTCTAATAATTGAACTTGGTTGGGGTGTTACAAATACAAGAAAAACAACTTTTGCCTACAATATTTTTTTGTAGGAAAAGATAAAAAAATCATAGAGAAAGTCTTTTCCTATAATTTTTGTCGTATACAAAAGCTGAAAAAAGTCGTAGGCAAAGGTGTGTCGGGAAAGCCTTTGCTACGACTTTCAAAATCATAAGCAAAGAAAAGACCTTTTTCCTATGATTTTTTTCATAGGAAAAAGTTTATATTTCGTAGGAAAAGAGTGATCAAAATTTAAAATTTAAATTTAAATTTTAAAAACTTTTACCTATGAAAAAAAAATGTAAGGAAAAATAAAAAAATATTTTTTTATCCACATCTTTCTCTACTATTTTAAGATTTTAAGAATAAGTTGGCTAATAATAATTTTTAATAATTTTTTCCCTACGAGAAACCCTAAAATCATAGGAAAAAATAAAAAAAAATTATTCACATATTTTCCTACAAAAATTCTTAAAATCATAGAAAAAGTTGCTAATAATTATTTTGAATAATTTCTTTTCCCACAAAAAACCCTAAAATCGTAGGCAAAAATTAAAAAAATAATTTTTATCCACATCTTTCCCTACAAAATTTCTTAAATCATAGGAAAAAATAGTAAGGTAATTTTTTGAAAAAAAATATTATTTTAACCATTTTTACCTGGGAGAATAAATTCAATCGTAGGAAAAAATAATAAATAAATTTTTTTTTTCTTTTTTCCTACAAAATATGTTTTAAATCATAGAAAAAGTTATATTTATTATATTTTAAATTATTTAATATTTAAATATTATACTTCTATTTTAAATCATCATTCCTCCTTCTGTGTGTAGTTCTTCAAGTTCCAAGCTTGAACAGCTAGTCTGTACATTTAAATTTTAACAAAAGTAGAATACAGTTATTCAAATTTAAGAGCATCACTTGACATGCAAAATCCAAAGAATTTTATCAAATATAAGAGAATAGGATGATGATTCAGGAGTCAAAAAGATTTCAGATACATATATGCCTCTTTACATTTTGCTTTTCCCTAGCAACAAGAATAGATATTTTACTATAGATGGATTAAACCAAAGTAAATAATATCTAATATGTACATTGTCGTCCCTTTAAAAACCTAAACCCGCAAAATGCAAGCTACACCATCCAAGTTGTTTAGAGTGCATGAGATAGCGTGTGATTCCTGACATCAAGAATGACTTCATTATGGCCATGAGTAGAGGTGCGCACGAGGACACAAATCAAATTATATAAGATTTAAATGGATCGATAAGGCTGAGACAAAATATAATAAGATCCAAAATATATTGGGACTCAAAAACTACCATGAAATGACTAACCCTAGAGCTACTCAAAAGCACTTACGGTGCATGATTGAAGGACCACTTTCATCATACTCTTCCTTCGAAATCCACATATGCAAATTTGAACATAGGTTAGGTGATTAACAAGTTGAGAATCATAAATTAGCAGCAATGGCTTAACTATAGAACTAGATTGGTGGCACGACTACTGATATACTGCAATTATATAATGACCCTGAGAAGAGAAGCAACTTATGAACCAAAATCTTACCTGCTGAAAGGTGCTGAGAGATGCAAGGATGGAGCCACCAATCCAAATAGAATACTTCCGTTTCATGAAATATCGAAGGTGCTGAGAACAGTCCCTCAAGTCTATCGATATAAAGAATGGTATTTTAAACCATTACTAAGGCCTAAAGAATAGCCCCTCAAGTCTATTGATATCTATTGCTATACAAGGTCACCATTTCAAAGCAAAGAATGTAAAGGAAAAAAACACTGAAGAAAAAATTTGTATAATAGTTCTCCAATAAGCATTGTACAAATTTTAACTAATTTCTCACAATATAGATCAACTTATGGAGGAGGTGTAGGCAATGCCTTAGGCTTTGGCCAGACTTCAACTTCATTTACATTTCGCACAAATATGGCATTAGGATGATGACTGCAAGTTGTTAGATAAGTTAATGTCCAAGTAAAGCATGGGTAGCATTTTAGGAGGAAATTTTATGAAGCTAACAAAATAATTCAATTTGATGTGGCTGATCACGCTCCACGGGCAGTAGATTAATAGACTGCACAGTTTTCAGAGCCAAGCAATAATGTAGTAGCTGGCCTTGGCCTCGAGCTTGGCTTCGACCTTGGCCTCGGCCTCGAACCTAGCCTCGGCCTCGACCTCGGCCTCGAGCCTGGCCTCGACCTCGGCCTCGAGCCCGACTTCAGGCCTCGGCTTTGGCCTCGAGCTTGGATTCGACCTCGAGCCTGGTCTCGGCTCTAGCCTCGAGTTCAATCTCAGCTTCAACCTCGGCCTTGAGCCTAGCCTCGGCCTCAGCCTCGGGTTCAATTTCAGCTTCAACCTCAGCCTCGGATTCAATTTCAGCTTCAACCTTGGCCTCGAGCCTAGCCTCGGCCTCGACCTCGGACCTACAATCGGTCTGTAGCTTCAGCCTCGGAACCAACCTCGAACTTAGTTCCCAGCAGCCTAACAAGTGCCCAGAGCTGCCACGTGGCCCACTAACCCCACTATCTCTAAGACCATGGGCAGTTGCCATTATTTATGGTACACATCTAACAGCAATACGCCTACCTACCACTTACGGCGTTGCTCCCTACAGACGACATGATTCAATGGTCATCCACCAAGGGTAAGAGGGACCCCCGAATAGGTATAAAAACCTCCACCCGCAACGAGAAAGAGAGAGGCTCATTTTCTCTACTACTCAAATCTATATTACTGTTCTCCAGATCACTAACTAGAACGTCGAAGGGTCTCCACCGGAGCCACCAGTCCGAGACTTTTGTTGCAGATTTTTGGCTAAAGGAGGCGGACCTGTCATTTCTTCAAAGATCTACGACGCTCTCTTTTCATCCGGTGCTCTCTGAAAGTGATTTGGTAGCAACAGATTGGTGCACCAAAAAGGAAAAAAATGTTTATTCAATGTACCCGCAATTCCTACAATGAAGAAGATGGTGGTTACACGTGCGCAGGAGGCCTCTACCAGTCAGGTTGGGGGGCATCTCCAACAGGCTGAGCAGTCGAAGGCCGACCTCTCTGCTCTACCCCTCATGCAGCCGCAAGTTAGCTAAACTGACCGGCTCACTACCCTGACCCTGCAAGTTCAAGATCTGATGGCTGTGGTTCAGGGACTGCAGGAGCAATGCTCCACCACTACACCATTGCCACCTCAGCTCCCTCCACCCCACACGGAGGGTCATGGGGCTGGCCAGTCTCATCATGGCAGGACTCCTTCGAAGACCTTCCACTGCACATCTTCGAAACCTCATCGCTGAAAGACCTCCAAACGGCCGTGCTCCCCCTCCCATCGCTTTGACCGCCTCCCCAAGTGGCGCAGTGGGAAGGAACCCGAGTAGGTGCATCCTCTCCACCAGTGACCCTCTCCCAGTTCGTCCTCTGAATCTTCGAGGGAAGATTTCTTCAACAGATGGATTGCTCATCGATTCGAGCGATGGTTGGACGAGTACCATCTACAGCTGGAGGAGCCCAGCAGCAGAATTGCCAACCCTTACGGGACGGACTACGACCACCGCCCCCCACTATCTCACTGTATCACGGTCCCATCCTGATTCTGTCTACCCCAGCTGGACCCATATGATGGCACCATAGACCCTCTGGATCACCTGGAGAGTTACAAAGTCCCCATGTAAGTCCAGGAGGCAAGGGATTCTCTCCTCTGCGTCGCCTTTCTAGCAACACTTTGGAAGGCTGCACGTGCGTGTATTGCCACTTGCCACCACACAACATTAACTCCTTCAGGCAGCTGGAGAGATCCTTCTTGGCCCAATTTGATGCATGCCGAAAGATTTTCAGGGTAGTTGATAGCTTATTTGTCATCCAGCAGAGAAGCAGCAAAACCTTGAAGGACTTTGTAGCTCGATTCAAGGAAGCTGCACTCGAAGTCTATAATCTTGAGGACTCCGTGGCTACCCTGGCCCTGAAGGGGGGACTCCATCCCTCCCGCTTCACCTATTCTCTGGATAAGAAGCCTTCTAGCTCTTATGCAGAATTGTTGAGCTGAGCACAGAAGTATATCCGCGCTAATGAAGCAGATTTTTCCAGAAGGAAGGTCGACAAGGGGTATAGTAAGAAGCCATCACATTCGGAGCCTGCTGGAGTGCGGCCCAAGAAGTTTGAGCCTCCTCATCGCCCAGACAACCAACCTTGGGCTCTGGCACCCAAGGAGCACTTCACTCCGCTTCTCGCCCCAATATCCCACATCTTGCTGAAGATTGATGGCGAGCCCTATCTTCGACGTTCGCCTCCTATGAAACCAGGAGTCCCCCGCAACAAGGACCTTTACTGCCACTATCATCGGGACTACGGCCATGATACGAAGGACTGCCACCTGCTGAAGAAAGCCATTGAGGAACTTGTTCAGTAGGGCCATCGGGGAAAGTTTGTTCGGAGAGGGAATCCCACTGCTCTGGGCCCGTCAGCACCTTCTACTATCCAGATTGGCATGGATAATGCTCTGACAGAGAAGACGGTGGCTATAATCTCTTGAGAGGTAGGCAGCAACCCTAAAAGGCAGCGTGAGGTGGTGTAGACTCTGTAATTCTCTTTTTTAGAAGAGACTTAGAAGGGGTGGACAACCCTAATGATGATAGCATCATCATGTCAATGATGATAGCTAAACATCTTGTAAAGCGAATTCTCATCGATAGTGGAAGCTCAGTTGATGTTCTTTCGTATGAGGCATTTGTTCGAATGAGTCTATCTCTTAGTCTTCTTCGCCCTATGACCACTCCCTTGATGGGTTTCATTGGGGATTCTGTAAGAGTAGAAGGAGAAATCACCCTTCCGATTACGACCGGGATGGAACCATGCCAGAGCACAGTCTTCATAAAATTCTTAATCGTCCGAGTTCCCTTAGCCTACAATGCTATCCTTGGAAGACCCGGTCTCAACCTTCCAGATGACATTATTTCTACAAAAAGGTTACTGGTATGGTTTTCTACCAACAAGGGAGTCAAAGAGATGCGCAGGGAACAAAACCTAGTACCCCTCTGTTATCATACTGCTCCTAGCCCTAATGAGGCGATAGCTCCACCGACGCCCGAGCCACTTGACCCCAGAGACTCCAAGAAAAGAGGAAAAATGGCCGAAAGCTTGCTGGCCTTCTTGCTGGGGGAGGATCCAACAAGGACAATCCAAATTGGAACACTTCTTCCCGCAGAAGCGAGAGATCGGCTACTCGCTTTTTTGTGGACCAACGCAGATGTCTTCGCTTGGTCAGCCACAGACATGTCGGGAGTGCCGCCTGAAGTAATCACCTATAGACTCAGCATTGACCCAAGGAGTCAAATGGTTCGGCAAAAGAAGAGGAGTTTTGCTTTCGAGAGACAAAGGGCTATGGACGAAGAAGTCCGTAAGCTTATCGCAGCGGGCCACATACGCGAGGCACATTACCCAGTCTAGCTAGCTAATATGGTCATGGTTCGTAAGGCCAATAAAAGTTGGAGGATGTGTATTGATTTCATCGACCTCAACAAGGCATGTCCAAGGATAGCTTCCCACTGCTCAGGATCGATCAGTTGATGGATGCCACGTCAAGCCATGAAACCCTTAGCTTCATGGATGCCTTCTTAGGGTACAACCAGATAAGGATGGACCCGACTAATGAGGAGGCCACTTCTTTTGTGATCGAGAAAGGCATATATTGCTACAAGGTCATGCTCTTCAGGTTGAAGAATGTAGGAGCCACATACCAGAGGTTGATGAATAAGGTCTTCAAAGATCAAATCGGGCGCAACATGAAGGTGTACGTGGATGACATATTAAGAAAGAGCACTCGTGCCGATGATCATGTTGCTGACCTGTCAGAAACCTTCGACAACCTTTGCCGATACTAATGAAACTAAACCCATGAAAGTGCACTTTCAGAGTTGCAACAGGCAAATTCCTGGACTTTATGGTGTCATAGAGGGGAATCGAAGCTAACCTCGAGAAGATCAAGGCCATCATCAACATGAGACCACCAAGTAACAAGAAGGAAGTGCAATGGCTCACAAGAAGGATAGCAGTCTTGAGCCATTTTTTAGCGAGGTCAGCAGAAAGATGTCTACTCTTCTTCAAAGCCTTGTGCAAAGTTGACAGCTTCGAGTGGATGCCGGAGTGTCAGGAAGCTTTCGAAGGATTGAAGACGTTCTTGTCCACTCCACTTTTGCTATCCAAGCCAAAGGGAGGAGAAGAACTTTTCCTCTACCTCGCTGCATCCCCCGAAGCGGTGAGTTTCGTGCTCATCCGTGTTGATGCCGACAAGATGCATAAGCTAGTCTATTACACAAGTAGTGTGCTTCATGATGCAGATGTTAGGTACTCTAATACCAAAAAGATTATTTTTGCACTAATCATCTCTGCTCAGCGTCTCAGACCTTACTTCCAAGCACACCCGATTGTGGTGGTCACGGACCAGCCACTTAGGGCAATTCTCTCTCGTTCTAACACCTCTGACCGATTAGCAAAGTGGGCAGTCAAGCCGAAAGAATTCGACCTATCGTTTTGACCCAGGTCGGCCATGAAGTCCCAAATTTTGGCAGATTTTCTAGTCGAGTGCACTTGGGTGAAGGAGCAGCTAGAGAAACCCCATACAAATCCCTCGGACACTACAATCGAGGAAATAGGGAAATATTGGATCCTTCATATAGATGAAGCATCAAATTCTCAAGGAAGTGGGGCAGGCCTCATCCTCACAAGTCTAGATGGTATGGTGACCGAGTATGCCCTCCGTTTCCTCTTTTCGGCCACCAACAACCAGGCTGAGTACGAAGCTTTGCTGTCAGGAATGAGGCTGGCATGGGAGCTTGGGGTAAAATGCCTTAGAGTCTTCACCGACTCCCAGCTCATCTCTAATCAAATTAAGGGAGAGTATGAGGCTTGAGATCCAACTATATCTCACTACTTAAGTATGGTGCAATCACAAGCCTCTCCCTTTACTCATTTCGATGTCAGCTACATTCATCGGGAGGAGAATGCCAGAGCCGATGCTTTGTCCTGGCTAGCCGCTTTGGTTGATGGGATCCTGGGGAGAACCTATGTGTAATATCTGAAAACCCCAAGTATCGACATGATAGAAGAGTCCTTACCAATCAATCAATATCCTTCCTGGATGGATGCTTATATCCAGTACCTCACCAATGGCATCCTCCCAGTCGACCCCACATAAGCTAAACTATTCAAATGGCAAGCATCCAAGTTCCTTGTGCTTGATGGACAACTGTATCAAAGGTCCTTCTCTCACCCTCTCCTCAAGTGTGTTGGTCCTGCGGATGCTGACTACATCCTCCGTGAGATCCATGAGGGTATTTGCGAAAACCACTTGAGGGGCAGAGCCCTATCATACAAGGCCCTACGCCAAGGCTACTACTGGCCTACCATGTGAGGAGACGCGATCGAGTTGGTTCGAAAGTGCGATAGCTGCCAGCGGCACGCTAACGTCCAATGGCTGCCAACCTCCCAGCTGAGCCCTCTGTCGGCTCCATGGCCCTTTGCCCAATGGGGAATGAATATTTTGGGGCCATTCTCTCCAGCCTCTGGTCAGCAAAATTTCTACTTATTGCGATAGACCATTTCACCAAGTGGGTAGAGGCCGAAGCACTCGCCAAAATCACTGAAGCCAAGGTGAGGACTTTCTTTTGGAAGTCTATTATCTGTTAGTTCGGGCTACCCTACACCCTTGTTACCGACAACGATCGACAATTCGATAATACTTTCTTTTGAGAGTTTTGTGCTAAATTGGGCGTATGCCAGAGGTTCACTTCTGTCGGTCATCCGCAATCAAATGGAGCGGCCGAAGTGACAAATCGGACCATCCTTCAAGGGCTTAGGACATGCCTGGATGATTTTAAAGGAAGATGGGTGGAGGAGCTCCCGAACGTGCTATGGGTGTATCACACGACACCACGAATCCCTACGGGAGAAACTCCCTTCAGCCTTGTGCTCGGATCGGAGGCCGTCATCCCGGTAGAGATTGGCATTCCTAGTCCCTGGGTATAATCGTACGATGAGGGGAACAATCCAAGCCAGTTGCGAGCAAACCTTGACTTTGTTGAGGAGGCCCGTGATCGAGCATGACTCAAGATGGTGCTTACTGCCAAAGAGTTGCAAAGTACTACAACACTCGAATTCATCCCAAAACATTCCTCCCTGGAGACCTAGTCCTTAGGCAAGCTGAGGTCTCCAATCCCACGAAAGGAGGTAAATTGTTACCCAATTGGGAAGGGCCTTATCGGGTCACCGATGCACTTCATCGCGAAGCATACCGGATCGAAGGACTGGACAGAAAGCTGCTCCCTCGCACCTAGAATGCGGACAATCTCCATCGGTATTACCAGTAATGTACACTGACATCATAGACTTGAGCATTCTTGTCTATTGGAATGACATTTACCTCCTTTTTACTAACAAAAGCATCCTCGAGCAATCTAACTTTTTCAGCTCAAGCCTGACTCTGCATTAGCACTCAAGCCCAACTCCGCGTTGGCACTCAAGCCCGATTATGCATCGGCACTCAAGCCCAATTTTGCATCGGCACTCAAGCCCAACTCCACGTCGGCACTCAAGCCCGATTCTGCATCAGCACTCAAGCCCGATTCTGCATCGGTACTCAAACCCGATTCCATATCAGTACTCAAGCCCGACTCCGCATCGGCACTCAAGCCCGACTCCATATCAGCACTCAAGCCCAATTTTGCATCGGCACTCAAGCCCGATTCTGCATTGGCACTCAAGCCCGACTCCGCGTCGGCACTCAAGCTCGACTCCACATCGCCACTCAAGCCCGATTCTGCATCGACACTCAAGCTTGACTCCGCATCGACACTCAAGTTCGACTCTGCATCGGCACTCAAGCCTGACTCCGCGTCGACACTCAAGCCTGATTCTACATCGGCACTCACTCAAGTCTAACTCTGCATCAGCACTCAAGCCTGATTCCGCGTTGGCACTTAAGCGTGAGGGTGAATCAGCACTTAAAATTCAAGAAGTCATTTTTGTGTTGGCCTTGACTTCCACCTAAAGGCTCAAACTCCGGTCTCGACTTCGGTCCTGATGTCTACTTTGAGTCTCGACTTCGGTCTCAACTTCGACTTAAGTCTCGACTACAACATAGGTTTTTACTTTGACCTCTACCTCAATCTCAGACCTAACTTCGGTTTTGGTTCCTAACCCGGGCTAATGTTCTCGGCCTCGGCCTCTACTCTGGAATGAGCTCGTCTTGGCCACTACGGAATCAAAGTATCAATAAAGAGCACAACAAGATTTTAGAAGATATATTCATTGATTATAAAAGATTCACAAAATTGCCAACTTCAGTCGGACTCCATTATAAGGAAGAATAAAAAACAAAGAGATACAAGTGTTCAGGGCTCGGCCGATGCTGGGTTATTGTCGGAGGAAGGATGTTCCACTGGTGTTTCCTCCGTTGCTTCATCCAGCTCCAAATCGTTGAGTCCCTCGAGATTGTAAACTCTTCCCACTTTGTCCTTGCAATCTTGGAAGCCCAAGTTGTAGGCGTAGGCAGTGGCCTCGGTCAGCTCTTTGCCGAAGCTAGCAGACTGCTAAAAGTTCTCTATAGCCTCGATGGCCTTTTTCTCTGCCACAACGACCCTCTCTTTGGCAATTTTTGCAGCCACCATCATCTCGGTTACCTGCGCATCAGAGCGGCAGGCGATCTCCTCGGCATTCTCCACTTGCTCCTTAGCCACACTTATTTGGATGTTGGCGGAGTGTAGTCGAGTCTAGTACATAAGCAGGTCTGACTCCATCTTCTTATTCTTTTCTTCGGCTGCCCGGGCGTTATTTAGCTCATGGGCCACCCGGCATTGTGCCTCCTCAAGTGCCTCTTCGTCCCTTTCTGCCCGGGCTAGATTCTCGGCTCGGGCTGCCTCCAAGGCCTTCTTGGTCCTCTCTGCCTGGGCTTGCTCTTTGGCCCTCTCTGCTTGGGCAGCTTTCAGTGCCTTCTCGACCTCCTCTGCTCGGACCTAAGCTCGGTTGGCCTCTTCATGTGAGTGGCCGAGAGTGGCCTCGGCCTGGGATAGGACACTCTTCATAGTAGCCAAAGAATTTACTGCCTGCATAAGATAGCTACTGTCAGGGATAGGTGGCACGAAAGCTCTTACAAGAAACTCTTAAGGGAAAACACTTACCCATAGGTGAGCCACGAAGGCATCGTGGAAGAAGGAAGAGGTCCCTTGGTTTTGGAGATCTCTTTGGAGCTCCGGCGTGCACACCCACGCCATCATCTGCTCTGCCCAACGGCCGTTGTGCGCGAGGATGGATTGGAAAGAAGTTCCTACGGCTTCATCCTCCTTCGCAGTCCTGGCAGGTGCCGGAGCCGTTGGGGTTGTGTCAAGGGCTGATGGCGCCTCTTCTTCCAACAAATTGGCCGCCCTGAGGGGCTCTTCGGCCGTTGGTTCCTCTACTGGTAGGGCAGCCTCCGGGGCTGATCTTGCGGCCGGTTTGGTCGAGCCCGCTTTTAGAATGACCGGCGGTGGCGACGGTAAGACTTCAGCCCTCGACTCCTTCGGGGGCATGTCGATGGTGAGGTCTATGTGCGCCTCCCAATCCACTTAAGGCTTGCGGATGAGAGGAGTCGGGGACCAGGATGGAGTCAGCGACGGAGACCGAGGCCTCTTTCTTGACCCTTTGGCCTCTTCGGTTTTCTTCCCTTGGCCCCTTCGGCCTTAGCCTTCTTCTTTCTGGCCTCCTCGGCTTTGGCCCTTTTCTCGGCGAAGGCTCCATCCGCCGTAGCCATTCTCTTTTTAGCCACCGCCTTTCTTACTGTTTGAGCTGGCGATAGCATGTCTGCACAAGTCAGAAAGGACTTAGTAAAAAAAAAGAAAAAAAATGAGAAGAGAAGAAGAAGAGGAGGTGGGTAAAAAGGGGAAGGGTCATGGATGCTCACCACTACTTGGAATGAGGCCTGCGAGCCAAGGTTCTCCTTGGCCAAGAGCTAGTTACATCGGGGGACGTCAGCAGTCAGTAGCTGCTTGAATGCCTCTTGGTCCCTCGGGAACACAAATGAATCTTTGTTCGGCTTGGTGTTCGAAGTCCCCCAAACTATTCTCACCCCTCGATATGAGCTAAGAAAAATCTATCTTTTCACCCCTTAATGGATGTAGGAAGGTACATTCTAAGGGCCCTGCTCAGTCTGGGAGCAAAGGACCATCACGCTGATTGTTTGTGAAGGGTATAGAAGCTTTGGAAAAGGAAGATCCTAGCTTCTATCCTATGAAGGTGACATAGCACCAGGAAGCCGACAATAGTCCGAATGGAATTCAAAACAAATTGCACGGCACTAAGGAGTATCTATCCAAAAGGTTAAGGATGAAAGGATAAAGAGGTAAACAAAGACCTGCCTTGAAGAAAGTCTCATACAGGGCGACTCTACCAGGTCGGGAGGAGGTCATCCTATCCTCAGGGACAGGACGAAATATTGGAAGGTTGGTGGAAATGCCGTATTTTGCCCTAAGGTTGATGATTTCCTGGGCGATCATGGTGGAGGTAGTCCACTGGAGGACTCCCTCATGGTAGAAGAAACTGGGTCTACGATGGTCAGACGGCACCGACTAGGGGCCCGACCAGCGGCCGGACGACTCTTGGTGGGAGATCGTCCGACGACTCATCACTGCTCTAGGGGAACCTTATCGGTGGAGGAGAAAGACAACCAACTGGGTGTGGGAGATGGGGAAGGTCGTGAGGGTTCTAGAGAATAACCCCCGAAAACATAAATGAAGCAGGAAGGGGATGAAGCCATGAAAGTAGAAGGGCAAACTAACCTAGAAGAAGTAGGATCGAAAAGGTGAGAGCTGGGACGAGACTCAGGAAGAAGAACAGAACCAGAAATGGTAGACGGAAGCTCGGGCGAGGTGTAGACGGGGAAGAAGTAAATGTGGTAGAAGTAGAAGACCAGGGTCAGGGGTGACTACCCTTTTAAAGCCTCACCGTTTCAAATCATCCCACCTGATTCAGATTGGCCACGTGCTCGCCCGCCACTGGAGAAGACTTTTTGGCATTTCGGCAACCACCCAAGGCGTAGAACGCGAGGGACGCAACCAATGATAAGACAATGGTGACCTCACCGCAATGATGATGCCCGCCTTTTCACAGTTTTGTACCCGAGAAGAATCCCCCTCTATCCCAACGGCGAAAGTAAATAGCGGTGGCATTGCAGCACCCGATGCCTCAACAATAAAGAAGCATGGCCTTGGAGGACATGTGCCCTCTTGGCAATCGTTAGCGTACAATGATCAGCCATTAGGTAATATTACACCCCTTTTGCTGGTAGTTGTGCGCCCACCCATCTCAGGGGCGAAGGGGCATCTAATATAGCTGATCATGCTCCACAGGCAGCGGATTAATAGACTGTATAGTTTTTGAAGTCGAGCAATAATGTAGCAGGTGGCCTCAGCCTCGAGCCCGGCCTTGGCCTCAAACCTGGCCTCGGCCTCTGATAAACGCACAAATAATCATCATAAACATATTAATTAAGTGGTCAAATTACCTTTATTATTTAATATTTAATTATTTTATATAATATTTGTAGGTAAATCTTATCAACTTAAATAGCTCAATTTTAGGAGTCCAACAACGCAAACGACACTCAAATTGGACTTAAAATGAGTTCTGAATTAAATTTACAATGATTTAACTATTTCTGCATGCATCTCAAAGCAAAGTCGGCAATCCAATTGCCGATTTCATCGTCTTTTCATCCAAATTTTCCTTCTTTTCTTCCGATTCTTCTCCTCTTCCAATTCAATCGTTCCCTCCACCAATCAAGGTATAAATTGGATTAGAAATTCTCAAATTGGAAGAATAAACTTCAGATGGAAGGAATTTTGATTCCATCAGCGATCTTTTCAGGATTTCTCTGCGTCCGCATTGTCTCTAAATCCGGGCGTCTGATATGGAAATAGGGAGCGTCTTCTTCGCGTCTGGGCCTCTACAAATAGCAGCAAAGAGGAGGCAGAGGGAGGAGGCGGCTGTTCCCACATTCCAGGAGCCATTGGGAGTTCCCAAGAGCCGTTCGTGAGTTCCCAGCGTTAGTCTGGAGGCTCTGCTCGTGGGCATTGGGGATCTGCGGAGGCTCTATTACCAGGTGTTCTGGGTTTGTGGAGGCTCTGCTCCAGGAGGGATTGAGAGTTCTCAGGCGGCCGTCTGTGGGATTCGTGGAGGCTCTGTTATGCGTCCGTGGGTTCGTCCTGGAGACTTTGTTCTGCGTCCGTGTTCTTCCTGGAGGCTCTATGCGTCCGTGGCTTGGAGGCGTATGTAGAGAAGGAAAAAGGTCCGATTTAGTTCAGGAATTTATTGCAATTTGTTGCCTTCTTAATGTCATAAAATAAAACTTTTTAATTTTAATTTGCACTATTGGATGCTATGAAATAAAATTTCTATTCATGTTTAATTTTTATTAAATTCTATTTAAGTGGAAATAATTTTTGACTAATCTATTCCTAAAAGGGACGGGATATGATATACAGGTACGAGCCATGCTCTTATAAGATAGATCATATCTTAATTATTTTTCACTATTAATTATCTATTTATTTAAATTTATAAATTTATTTCAAGATAACCGCTAAAGTCCATGTGGATTTGATCCTTACTCTCGCTATTCTATTAGTGAAATTAAAGTGTTTTAATCGTTGCGCTACGACACACATCAAATTTTGGCGCCGTTGTCGGGGATCCAGGCATAATTACTTCATTAAAAAATAAAAAAAAATAAAAAAATTATTACAAATTTTTCTTAATTTTATTCTTATTTTTAATTTTTTTATTGTTTCATTATTATTTTTCTTCTATATAAAAGAAAAAGAGTAAAAAAAAATTCCTTTTTTGTTGAATAGTTATTACTCTCTTTAGCTTATTACTTTTTTTTTTATAGTTACCTTAATTGTTAGATTTCTTATTTTCTTTTTAACATAAAAATTTACTTTTCTTCTTATCACAAATCCACTTTTAACCTAATCAACTTTTCCTTTTTATTAACTTACCTTAAAAGAACCTAAAATAAAACCCTAAGACACTTTCCATAAAATATAATTAATTTAAGAAAACAAAACAATAATAATAATAATACATAAATAAAAATAAAATATAATAAAAATAAAAAATATTTTATTTCTATGCTTAGATTGACTTAGGTAAATTTATTTTCTACAAAACTCAAACTTTTTTCAATGACATCTCATAATTTATTAGAAAATTAGAAACCTAATCACAAAAATCTAAAAAAAATAATTAGATTAATTTTGTTTGATAATTTCAAGAGGTGGACATCTGCTTGTTGCATAGCATTTTCATAATTAACTTTAAGGGCACAAACCCCTAATCAAGATAAGGTGAGAATTTCATCACCCTTCCTTGGCCCATAAACCACATCCTTCATTTTGCATTAACCCAAACCTTTAACTCTAAAATTAACTAGACATCAGCCCCTAAGGAACTTGAGCTCAATAGGACAAGGCACCCAAAAGAGTTGGACCGGGTTGAGATTGACCGCTTAACTGGTGACTAGAAAAGAAAAGGAAAGTGGTTACTTAATTGGTTCTGTTCGCTTACCTAGTAAGCAACAGGGGGACCCCCACTGACTTTACCCTTAACTGGCTAGTTGATCAGCTAATTTTGACTTGGAGGGCTCCAAGACGGTCTTGGAAGTTAGGAGCTGTCTAGATCTAGGGTAAACTTAGAGTAGAGAGTCTAATCTTTGTTAACTTGATTGCTAAGAATTATTAAACCCTAATTAAATTATTCATTGCTCTTAGTTATAGGAATCTTTTAGGATATTTGCTTTAGAATCTTCTTCTTTCTCTTCTATTATATTAGTTAAAAAAAACAACTAAATTACTGTTTGCTTTAGAGTGTATTGGTAGGGTATATGCTTTGTCACCGATCGTTACAATCCAACCTCATACCCTTAAACCCTGAAATAGAGAGAACTTGTAGAGCAAACAGAGCATGCATTATGGATCTTAATCAAGAAAATAATCCACCATGTCAATTGAAGGAGTACTTCGCCCCTTCACAATATACATATTCACTATGCATACAAGTACCCCCAGTAGAGGCTGTTCAATATGAAATTAAGTCCAGTGTAATCTAAATGTTACCAGCTTTTCATGGATTTACAAATGAAGATCCCTATAAACACTTAGATGAATTCTTAGAAATTTGCTCAACTGTCAAGATTCAAAATTTTTCCGATGAGGCACTTAGGCTTAAGTTATTCCCTTTCTCCCTAAAAGATAGAACCAAGTATTGGTTAAATTCACTAGACATTATAATTTCAACTTGGGACCAACTTCAGAGGGAATTTCTTAAGAAATACTTTTCTATAGGAAAAACGAATCAAATTAGAAAAGCCATAACCAATTTTTTTCAGTTAGAGGGAGAAATGTTTCATGAAACATGGGAGAGATTAAAAGAATTAACTAAGAAATATCCGCACCATGCAATACCTAAATGGCAGTTAGTTCAATGCTTTTATGATGGATTGTCAGAAAAGCATCGACAAATGGTGGATGCCTCATGTGGAGGAACATTTATGCTAAAAAATGAACATGAGGCATGGCAGCTTTTTGAAACTCTAAGTGAAAATTCCTGGTACCACATGTCTGCTGCCTGTAGAGATCCTCCTATAGAACCTAGAGAGGGGGAATATACAACATAGGTCAGTCTATAGACATCTCTATCAAAATTGATGAACTATTCCAAAAACTTGATCGAATTCTACAAGTTGAAAACACCTCTTCCCCATCTACTCAATTATATGAGGCTTGTATAATCTGTTCGAGTCCGACCCGTTCTATAGATGAATGTCCAGCTGCATACCAATTTCCTGAGCTTATTCAAGAGCAAGCCTACCCAGCCCAAACCCGAATGGCTCCTAAACCTGGAAATGATCCATATTCGAATACTTACAATCCTACCTAGCAAAATCACCCAAATTTTCTTGGAAACCCCAACCTATCATCAGTCCAACATCAATTAGGCCTAACTATCAGGAGACCCAATTTAGAAGCATGTCGTGTTCCCAATATCCAAGTGCTCCTCAACATTCACCAAATAATTATGATCCTACTTTCGAAGAGAAGGTGTTACAAGCATTGAAAGGGCTAGAAATAAATACTCAACTTCTTCACTCACACACACAATCCATTACAAAACTAGAAACCCAGATAGGTCAACTAGCCACAGCATTCAATGAAAGAGAATGGGGTAAGCTACCGAGTCAGCCCGAAGCTAACCCTAGGAACCTAAACATCCATGGATCCAAACAAGGAGCCCAGATTAACCAACTAAGTGTCATTCATACATTAAAATCTAAAAAACAAATAGATAATCAGATGGATACACATGAAGAAGAAGAATTAGAAGACCCACCACTTGAATAACTTATTGAGCTGGATCAGCCCGAAACACCTGAGGCATCAGAGTCTAATATAATGCCTAACTCACCAGCTGAGCCCATGTCAGAAGAAAATAAACAAAAAATTAGGGTTGTAGCACCATTCCCAAATAGACTTAAGTCCAATCAAAATTTAGCCCAATTTGATAAGATTTTAGAGGTCTTTAAGCAAGTTAAAGTGAACATCCCCTTACTGGACACGATCCAACAAGTTTCAGCCTATGCCAAATTCCTTAAGGATCTATGTACCAAAAAGAAGACTATCAATGTGCCCAAGAAAGCCTTTCTAGTAGCCAGTGTAAGCTCTTATCTATCAAACCATATGCCAGTAAAATACAAAGATCCAGGATCACCCACTATTTCATGCATTATGGGGAACACCCTCATAAATAGGCTCTATTAGACTTAGGAGCAAGTGTTAATATATTGCCATACTCTGTATATGAGCAACTAGGGTTAGAAGAACTAAAGCCTACGAAAATGATCCTACAACTAGCTGATCACTCTTTGAAAGTACCCAAGGGAATAGTAGAGGATGTATTGATCAAAGTTGGTAACTTTATCTACCCATTGGACTTTGTGATTTTAGAAACTGAATCGATGACAAACCCAAAAAGCCACATCCCAATAATTTTAGGTAGACCATTTTTGGCCACATCTAATGCCCTAATTAATTGTCAAAATGGATTAATAAAACTCTCCTTTGGAAATATGTCAATTGATCTTAATATTTTTAATCTTACCAATACACATCAAACGAGGGACTCAAATTATGTTCAGGATACTGGTTATGATTCAATTGACCTTAGTGATAAAAAGCTTGACCTAGAAACCTGCATAAACCAAGATGGGAGCAAATTAATGAGGTTGCTATAATTGATAAAAAATCAAGATGGAAACTTTCAACTGAACCACTAGAGAAAGTACCTGAACCATTACCCAAACAATCAATAAAGGAAGCACCCAAATTAGAACTGAAGCCACTTCCCAAGCATCTCAACTATGCATATCTAGGTCCATCAGAAATCCTACCTATGATTATTTCAACTGACCTAGACTCCTCACAAGAAGGGAAACTATTGAATAAGAATAAAGAAGCGTTAGAATGGACCATGGCTAACATAAAAGGAATTAGCCCCTCGATCGTTCAACATAGGATTCACTTAAGGGAGAAAACCAAGCCTATAAGAGACCCCCAAGAAAATTTAAACCAACCATGAACGAAGTAGTAAGGGAAGAGGTCATCAAACTTCTTGATAATGGTAATCAAAGTGAGCCATAACGTCTGGCCGAAGACGTTAAACTTAGCACTTTTTGGGAGGCAATCCAAAATTTTTATGTTCTAACCTTTATTTCATGATTCTTATTTTTAGGAATAAGAGACTACTCTGCACGGTCACTCCTAACATTACACGAGGCATATCTCATCCAGGTGGTGTTTCTTCTTATTTTATTCTTTCTTACTTCATTGAGGATAATGAGAATTAAGTTGGGGGGGTAAGAGAAATCTTTTTGAAAAATATTTTGAAAACACCTTGGCATTTTTTAAAAATTTTAAAATTTTTATAAATCATGTGTTGTGAAAGAAATTCTTGAGCAAAATTAACTAGAAAAAGGTAATAGAGTTAGAAAGTATTGGCTAATTAATGTAGAGAGCCAAGGAGTAGACTAGCTAGTCAGACTTTTAGTAACCTACTTAGGTCATCTAAAGGCTATTAGCACTTCCATTGCACATGCACACTTACGAGGTAAATTAGGTATTAGTTGTAAGGTTAATTAGAGATTCAATTATTACTAAAAATTAGTAATTGATATACACCCCAATGAGAGAAACTTGAATTTAAGAAAAGAGCTACATGCCTGATAAATAAATAAATATATAAATAAAAAAATAAGTCTAAACATTGGTTTTCCATCGAGTAACCGGGCACCTTCGCCTAAGTTAGCATTGTTGTTCGCATCAAGAAATGGGCAATGTGAAGATATATTTAAATAAATAAATAAATAAATAAATAAATAAATAATATATATCAGGCAGTGTGAAAGCTACCTCAGGTCATGTGCTTAATTTGAGGGTGTATAAAAAATTGATCAAAGTAAGTGATAAGCGAAGATACCATTGTTTCTTACAAGCTAATACCGAAATGCTAAGTTAGCCATCACAAACATAAGTGCTCTAGATCTATAGATAAACTCTAAGAAAGTTTCTAATAGTTCTGACAGCAAAATTTACTTCAAAAACTCAATATTTAGTTAGTGATACTGGCTATCTTCTTTCAACCTTAAGCCTAGTTTAATTTTGCAAAAGAAAATTTTAGTGACGCATGGTTTTATTTTAATTACATTGCTAAGGGACTAGCAATGATTAAGTTGGGGGGTATGATAAGTCTATTTATTATCCAATTTAACTATTAAAATAAATATTAATTACTTTGAATTTATTAAGAATTGATACTTTTTATGGATATTTGCAGAAAAGAAGCCTATAGATGGAAAGAGCTCAATTTTTAGAGTCCAATGATGCATATGACACTCAAATTAGGATTCGGTTTACCCAAAAAGGAAGAAAAAGATGATTTCACATAATTCTCGATGCAAACTAAGGCAGGTGATGTTGAACGAATGGCTGAGAAATTTTCTTACAATATCTGAATGATCTTGAGCGTCCGATTGACTCTAACTTTGATTAGGAGAAACCCTAGATGAGCTCTATAAAAGGAGGACCACAGGCAGTAGTTAGGAGGAGGAGTTTCTACAAAGCTCTTTTTATTCTTCTTTTATTTAGATTATTGTATTTAGGCCTGGGAGAGAAAAATTATGAAGGGGATGCTGGCAGCAGCAATGCGTGGCTAGATTCCTTCAATTTGGGATGATGATGAAGCATGTAATCAGGTTTTATCTTTTTTTGTTCTTAATTTCTATGCAATAAAAATTATGCTCTTCTTTATTATATCTTTTGAGTTATTTTTTAATTGAGGTTTTGATCTGGCATACACAGCTTGTACCCTCTATCGATGTACCATGATCTCAAGATACGGTACGTGCCTAAGACAGACAGATCGTAGTATGATAGATTAGACCCTTAACCTTGCAATTATTAGATAGTTTATACTCTAAACGGACGTACCGTGATCTCCTGATATGGTTCATGCTTGATAAGAGATAAATTATTCTAATTTTAAATTTGTAAAAATTATTAGTATTGCAACATTAAAAAAAGAAGATAAAACCTGTTTGTATGGTGGATTCGGATTCCTGGGTTGCTTCTCCT
Source organism: Calamus simplicifolius (assembly GCA_900491605.1). NCBI lineage: Eukaryota > Viridiplantae > Streptophyta > Magnoliopsida > Arecales > Arecaceae > Calamus > Calamus simplicifolius. The sequence continues at coordinate 754,420 of UESW01004327.1, read as the reverse complement.
ACTATTTTGTTAATTAATTAGTTGTTATCTTTTAATAACCACTATTCTTAATATAATCCTTTATAGATAAATTTTCTTTTTCTCTTTCGTGAAATAATTGCCCTTGATCCCCGAGGATACGATCCCGATTCACCACTAGCTATAGTAGTGAGTAGGTTTTATTTTTTACTGCCAACGACAGCGATCAAATTTTTCTTGGAAACCTTAACCTGTAACCAATTCATCATCGATTAGACCTAATTATCAAGAAACCAATTTTAGAAGCATGCCATATTCACAATATCCAAACACCCACAACCTCCACCAAATAATCATCCTACTTTCGAAGACATGTTACAAGCATTGAAAGGGTTAGAAATGAATACTCAAATCCTTCACTCCCACACACAATCTATTGCAAAACTAGAAACTCAGATAGGTCAATTAGCCACAACATTCAGTAGAAGGGAGGAGGGTAAGTTACCTAGCCAGCCTATCGATAACCCGAAAGGCCAATTCATGGCTGAGGGTTCCAATAGTCCTGACAAATTATCAGAACATGCTAAATCAGTCATGACTCTAAGAAGTGAAAAAACATTGAACCCACCTGAACCAATCCAGAAATTAGAAGTGGCTAAACCAGAAAAGAGAAGAAATGAAGAAGAAAAGGAATTCAATGATCAAGCAATCACACCTAAAGCCCCATTCCCTAGTGCTTTAGAATCTCCTTTGTCTTCAGATAAGAAGAATATAAAAATGAATGAGATGCTGGAGTTATTTAAGCAAGTACAAATAAACTTACCTCTTCTTGATGCTATCAAGCAAGTTCCGGCTTATGCCAAATTTTTTAAGGATTTATGCACAAAAAAATGGAAAGTGTTGACCCAATTATTAATTTGATGATAAACAAAACTATTTGAGTATAACTCATAAAATTACTAATGATTTTGATTAAATATTTCAATTTATAACTTGTTTAAATGATCAAAATCTTGAGAGAAATTAAGTTCGGAGCTCAATTCTAATGTCAAGGTAAGATTGCAGACATTAGAGTCGACACCTAGAATCATAGAGTCGACTTCGAAAAATGGCACAGACTAGAGTTGACACCTGGAACCTATAGAGTTGACTCCATCAGAAAAATAAAAAGATGGTTTTTCGGGTCTCAAATTAGAGTCGACTCCAGAAAAGTTAGAGTCAACTCCAGAAGCAAAATGTGTCGACTTCAGAAAAGTTAGAGCAGACTCCAAATCGGGCTGTTTGGGGATTTTAAGTTAGAGTCGACCCTAGGAAAGTCAGAGCCAACTCCAGATTGTCAGAATCGACTTTCAAATGTGTCAGAACATCTCTAAACCTACTTTTTACTTTAAATCTCAACGACTATTACCTTATTTGTTCCTAACTTTTCTTCCACTTTGATTCTAACGGATAGTTTTCATCTATTCTTAGTATTGGAAGGATATATAAAGGATGATAAATATGACCGTTTAAAAAGAGAGAAAACCAAGAAAAATAGAGAAGAAAAAAAGAGAAAAATTTGAGAGAAAATCAGAGGGAAAAATCAAAGGAAAGATTGTATTGATTCCCTGAAAGAAAAGAGAGAAATTCCAAATCTTTACACTTTCATTTTGAGGATATTTCCAAGTTTGAAGAAGCAAACGAGCAAGCCGTAGTTCCTGTTCTTCAACTGTTCTTCCAAGCTTCAAGAGAATACTCAAGGAAGATCCATCCAAAAGCAAGAAAGAGGAGAAGAATCAAGCCATAGAAATCTACAAATCAGGCTTTTATTTCTATCTCTTTGTTTGATTAGTTAACTATCTTATTTGCTCATTTAAGGAGCAGTTATTGTATCAAACATTCTTCTTGTGAACTAAGTCAATCAGGTGATTGAATCAGTTGAGGCAGTTTGCCTTGTACAAGCAGTTGCTTGTGTGTAAGGTTTTGTGTTGGTGAACCTTGAAAACCAGCTGGGTTCGTTGTGCACCCGAAAAAACAACAAGTTTGAGTTGTGATCTTGTAAAACAACTATGCTGTAATCAAGGTTGATTATAGTGTAGACCCAAGAGGTTCTTGGGAGTGGATGTAGGTGTAGGCACACCGAACCACTATAAAATTTCAGTGTTTGCCGTGCTTGTCTCTTTGTCTCTTCCTCTTCATATTCTTCTTGCATATTCTGTCTTAACTATTACATATCTGTGATTTATTTTAAGTTGGGGGTTTTACTTCAAAAGTGTTTAAAATTTTTAAAAGACCCAATTCACCCCCCCTCTTGGGTTGCTATCTGGGACAACAATTGGTATCAGAGCTAGTGCTCATTCTTCCTTGATCTAACGATCAAGAGTTAAAGATCCAAATGGCAGCTCAAGTTGGCTCAACCTTTTCTGAAGGACAATCTACAAATCGTCCTCCTTTATTTAATGGTTCTAATTATTCTTATTGGAAAGCTAGAATAATTATCTTCATTCAAGCACTTAACTATGATCTATGGAGTATTATAGTCAATGGACATCACAAACCAACTACAAGACTTAATGGCATGGAAATTCTTAAACCGGAAATGGAATGGGATGAGCATGATAAGAAATTGGCACAACTAAATGCCAAGGCTATGAATGTTTTGTACTGTTCTTTAGATGCAAATGAATTTAATCATATATCTGTTTGCATGTCTGCTAAAGAAATTTGAGATAAATTAGAGGTTACCCATGAGGGAACCAATCAGGTAAAGGAATCCAAGATTAACATTCTTGTTCATAAATATGAATTGTTCAAAATGGATGCATGTGAATCTATTTCTGATATGTTTACAAGATTTACGAACATTGTTAATGGTTTAAAAAGTCTTGGTAAATCTTATGATAACTCTGATCTTGTGAGAAAGGTGTTACGTTCTTTGCCTAGGACATGGGAAGCTAAAGTCACTGCAATACAAGAGGCAAAAGATCTGAGCACTTTACCTCTAGAAGAACTTTTGGGATCCTTGATGACTCATGAGCTTCAAGTCAAGCAACATGTTAACGAGGATGAGTCAAAGAAGAAAAGGACTATGGCTCTCAAAATTTTAGAATGTAAGGAAGAATCTGATGAATCTGAAGATGACAGTGATGTTGAGGACATGACACTCATCACAAGAAATTCAAGAGATTCATGAAGAAGAAGAAATTTGAAAAGAAAAAGCCCTTTGTTAGGAAAGATGAGGACAAAGGAAAAGAAAAGGAAATAATTTTCTTTGAATGCAAGAAACCGGGACATTTCAAATATGAATGTCCACAACTCAAAAAGGTCCCTCGGAGATTCAAAAGAAGGCTATGATGGCTACATGGAGTGATTCGGAAAGCTCAAGTTCCGAAGAAGATGAAAAGAAAGAAATAGCCAATCTTTGCTTCATGGCGGACAATGATGAGGTGAGTCTAAGTTTCCTAGATGATTTTATATTTGAAGAATTGCATAGTGCTTTTTATGAATTAATTGATGATTATGCAAATCTGAGCTCAAAAAATAAAGATTTGAACAATCAAATGCAAAATCTATCTTTAGAAAATGAAAAACATATTGTAGAAAATGAATTTCTAAAGAAAGAAAATGAAAATTTAAAAATGAAGTTGATAGGCTTAAACCCATTGTTGACAAATTTACCTTAAGCTCTATCAAACTAAATATGATTTTGGATAATTAAAAGGCTATTTTTGATAAAGCCGGATTAGGATATAATCCACTTAAAAAGCAAAAATCTTTGAAAAATATTTTTGTACATGCTGAAAAATCATCAAATATTATTTGTTTTAAATGTGGAAACAAAGGACATAAATCGTATATGTATAAAACTTCACATGATAAAAGAAAGATGATTTGGGTTCCTAAAGGAACAGTATTTATTGCTTCTAACCATGAAGGACCCAAGAAAGCTTGGGTACCCAAAATTAAGAGATGAATATTTTGTAGGAGTGTCTTGCAGCCATTGGACTGAAAAGAAAATGGTATCTTGATAGTGGTTGCTCAAGACATATGACGGGTGACAAAGATTAATTCATTACCCTTGAGACGAAAAAAGGTGGAGTAGTTACTTTTGGTGATAATGGTCAAGGCCATATCATAGGCATTGGTAAGATTCAAATTACCCCATCTATCTATGTTGATAATGTATTTTATGTTAATGGATTAAAGCATAACTTAATTAGTATTAGCCAGCTGTGTGATAAAGGTTTCAAAGTTTCTTTTGAAGCTTCTATTTGTGATGCGGACAAATCAACTGTGTTGAGCGGCGGGCATGCTGAGATTTGTTGTGGGCTTTCAAGTGGGATGGAGGGGTCGTCTCCCTTCTTCGGAACCCTGCAAGAAGTCCCCGGCCGGTGTTTCTGGTGAGGACCCTCCGATGCTCAAGTTAGTAAACTTGTCGCTCAGTTCTGTAGTAGTGAGATAAGAGTTGAGAGATAGAGAGCGATAGATAGGGAGAGAGGGAGAGCTGCCCTTGCATTGAGCTCGGGTCCTCCTCTTATATCTGTCTGGGGGGTCCTGTTTACCTCGTTCTGTTGGAACCATCGAATATTCCTTGTTGGGATAAGTTTCTTTAAATGGCGAGTGGTTAAGTCATTGCTAGATGAGGGCCGCTTGTAGTGGTAACTACCGATCGTGGTAATACTTGCCTGTGATTTCAGTAAGCAAGGTACACGGCAATAGATCTCGAATCTCGGGATCTGTTGCTTGAGACGGGTCATTGTGCATGCGAGAAAGGCACCAAGTTAGGACCCATCGCTGGAGGCCGGAGCCAAAGGCAGGAGCCAAAGGCCGGAGCTGGGGGCCGGAGCCAAAGGCCAGAGCCAAAGGCCGTTGCTGGAGGCCGAAGCCAAAGGCCGTTGCTGGAGGTTGGAGCCAAAGGTCGTAGACAAAGGCCGTAGCCAAAGGTCGGAGCCGAAGGCCGGAGCCAAAGGCCGTTGCTGGAGGCCGGATCTAAAATTCCTTTTCTGGGTTTTGCTGTCACATCATTATTTTTGAAAATCGTGCAAAAGATAATACCACCCAGAGGAGATGGTCAGCCGTATCAGATGCCCCTCCGCCCCTGAGATGGGTGAGCGCACAATCACCAGTGAAAGGGGTGTTAATATCCTCTGGGCGGCCTATTTTCGCGCCATCATTTCGTCTATCCGAGCTGTTGGGATTGGAGAGGATTTTTCCTCGAGTAGTGAGTCGTAAAAGGTGAGCATCATCATTGCGGTAAGGCCACCGCCATTTCTCTATTGGTGGAACCTTTCGTGTTTTTTGCGCTGGTAGGCCGCTGAAGCGCCTTCCATTTGAAGGTGGACACATGGCCAGAACGGATGGCCATGGGATGATTTGAAATGGGGTTATAAGAGGAAAAAATCATCCTTATCCTCCCATCCTCCCTTCTCTCACGCTACTGCTTCCTCTCGAGTCTGCGAGCGTCTGTCCGCCTCCCATGTTTTATTCTCTCTTCGTGCTCCTTCGATCCTAGCTCAAGTTTTCCTGGTTAGTTTCCATGGCTTCCTCGCCTTCTTGTTCTATTTCCGACTCTGGGGAGCATTCCCCCACTCCTCAAACTTCCGCTTCCTTACCAAGCCAGTGGTCTACCCCCTCCTCCAATTATTCCTCGCCGGAACGGCAGCCGATCAGGCGCCCCGTAGCCGGGAGTCATCTGACCGGTGGGCGGACTTCCACCTGGAGCCGTCCGATGGCTGATGGTCCTTCCAGCGCTGTCAAGGAGTCCCCCGAAGGGACTGCTTCCACTATGTCTGCTCAAGACATAGTAAATCTGAAAGCTAGGTATAGCTTTCCGCCAAACCTCCGTCTGTTCTACCATGCTCCCGATGACAGGGTAACCTCTTCCCGTCCCGAAAGAGTTGCCTTGTACGGAGCCTTCTTTAAGGCCGGGCTTAGACTACCCATCCACCCTTTCATCCTCAATCTTCTGGGCCGGTATTCTCTAACGCCTTCCCAGTTAGTTCCTAACTCGATCCGAACCATCATCGGTTTTCTGGTTCTCTATCACCTACAAGGCATAGAGGCCAGCATCTCCCTATTTTGCAGTTTTTATACTCTCCGCAAGCAATCAGGTTGGTGGTCCTTCACCCCTAGGTCCAATAGGATCCTTAATCTATACCTTCCCACCTCCGTTAAGGGGTGGAAGGATAAGTTCTTTTTTGCTGACATTGACGGGGTGCGCGGCAGCTGGGGGACACCCAACATTGATGCCAATAGGGATTCTTCTATCCTTCCGAGAGATCGAATGGCATTTGGGCAGCTTCTGACTGCCGATGTCCCTCGATGCAATAAGCTTTTGGTTGACGAAAACCTTCGTCTCGCCGGCCTAGTCCTTTCTGGTGGTGAGCACTTACCCACCTTTTTCCTTCTTTTATTTTCTTTTTCTTTCCTTCTCCTTTTTTTATATTTATTTATTTATTCATCTCCCGCCTTTATAGGGATGACGCCATCGCTTCGCAAGCTCAGGCAGGCAGCCACCAAGAAACGGAAGGCAATGGGGAATGAGTCCCTTCTGAGAGGAGGGCCGTTGCCAAAATCCCGAGGAGGGCCGACGTGGGGAGGGTTGACGCTGGAGAGGCTAAAGTCGTGAAGCCCCTGCGTGCTAAGGTCTTGAAGAAGGCCGACACTGGAAGGGCCGACACTAGTGAGGCCAACACTAAAAGGGCCAAAGCTGTGGATCTCCCGCACGTGTGCGAGGTAGCCAGAGCCGAAGCTGACGAGCCCACCGAGAAAGACACGATAAGGGCCAAGGCCGGCGAGGAAGTCGGGCGGAGCCAAATAAGAGAAAGATCACCTTTGGTTCCAGCTCCTCCTGTCATCCTGCTCGATCCTTCTCCAGAGCAGGTCGCAAAAGCGCCGTCACCCCCGCCCGAAGCCATGGAGACGGAGCAGGTCCCTACAACAATAGGGCCAACCCCCGCAGCTATCCTGCCCCCTGTAGGGGCAACAACCAAAGCGCCTCCGCCAGCCAAGGGGCCGGAGGCAGCAGAGTCGGAGGCGGAATCGTCCTCCGCGGCCCCCGTGCCAAGAGAAAGGAGGGGCGTCGACCCTTCCTTTCAATCACTGTTGGCGAACCCCAGCCGCTGGGCCGAATGGGCCTTAGATGAAGCATATGTGGTAGAGGTGCAGGAGTTTCTCCGGCATCAAGGGAGAGCCACCTTCTTCCGCAAGGCGTCTGTGGCGCATTTTTGGGTGAGCCTTTGCCCCATTATCATTTTCCTCCTTGTTTTGCTTGTTTTATTTTGCTTTTTAACATTGACATTCCATTCAGGCACTGAACTCTTTGATCGCCATGAGGAAACTCTGGACCTTGAGTGATGCTGCTCTCGACCAGTCGCGAGAGGAGATGCTGTCACTCTAGGCCAGGGCAGAGAAGGCAAAGATGGCTTTGGAAGATACCCGGGCCACCCTAAAGGGTGAAGTCGAAGCCATCCGGTTGAGAGCCGAGAAGGCCGAGTACACACTGGAAGTTGCTCAGCATCGTGCAGCCAATGAGTTGGATAATGCTCAGGCGGCCGAGGAGAAGTAAAGGATGGCCGAGGAGAGGCTGGAGGTGGTGGAATCAGAAATGGGCGTCTTGAAGACTCAATTGGATTTCGCCTCCATTGAAATAGACGCAGCCAAAGAGGTCGCCTGCCAGTCCGATGCCAAAATTGCCAACTTGGAGGCGGTAGTGACTGAGGCCAAGAGGGAGGCCATCAAGTCTGAACGGAAAGCCTTCGAGGCGGAGAAAGAGCTGCAGAGGCCGTAGAGTATTTTAGGAAGTCTAAGGCCTTTGATAAGGATCTAGCCGAATCGGCGGTGTTTGCTTACAATGCTGGCTTCCAAGACTGCAAGGAAAAAATCCAAGAACTCTACGACCTGGAGGATATTGAAGGACTGAAGCCAGATGACGTCCCTGAAGACGATGCCCCAGCCCCAACTGACCCTTAGTAGTAGTAGTTTTTTTTTTTGTATTGCTCTAAGCCCGACTCAGATCGACAATTTTGTAAACTTTTAGTCATCAATGAATGTTTTATCCCTTATCGCGTGCCTTTGGTTATAATCAGCTTTAGCTGTGTGAGTTGTCGCAAATCACCAATCAATGGCTGAAAACACAACTCCTGTTAGGAAACTGATGCAGGACCAATTTTGGTTGTAGAGATGATAGTCAACAGTAGGTAGTACGAGACCATGCTCATGTAGGCGCGAAGCTATGGAACACTTACTGCCTCGTTAGATATGTCGCGCAAATGGGATTATGCGCCGAAACATCCTCCCTAATTACCGATGCAAGGAACCGGTTCTTGGTGCCGATGCGGGGCGCCGGTCTTAATTGCCGACGCGGAGAGCCAGTCTTTAGTGCCAACGCGGAGAGCCGATCTTTAGGTGCTGACGCGGAGCCGGTCTTTAGTGCCGACGTGGAGAGCCGGTCTTTAGTTGCCGATGCGGAGCCGGTCTTTAGTGCCGACGTGGAGCCGGTATTTAGTTGCCGACACGGAACCGGTCTTTAGTGCCGACGCGGAGTCGGTCTTTAGTGCCGATGCGGAAAGCCAGTCTTTAGTGCCGACGCGGAGCCGGTCTTTAGTGCCGACGCGGAGCTGGTCTTTAGTTGCCGATGCGGAGCCGGTCTTTAGTGCCGATGTGGATCCGGTCTTTAATGCCGACGCAGAGAGCCGGTCTTTAGTGCCGACACGGAGTTGGTCTTTAGTGCCAACGCGGAGCCGGTCTTTAGTTACCGATGCAGAGCCGGTCTTTAGTACTGACGCGGAGCTGGTCTTTAGTGTCGATGCGGAGAGCCGGTCTTTAGTGCCAACGCGGAGAGCCGGTCTTTAGTGCCGACGCGGGGAGCCGGTCTTTAGTTGCCGAGCATACTCACTCAAAAATAATGCTAACACTTCAAACATCAATATGTCAAGTATATTCAAATTAATGAAGATAGCATCTTACTGATAATACCGGCATAAATTGTTGGCATTCCAGGTACGAGGAAGTGGTTTCCTATCTAGCTCTTCAACTTTGTATGCCCCGTGGTGAAGTACCTCCTTGACACGGTATGGTCCTTCCCATTTCGGTGACAGCTTGACACTTCAGCTCTTCGCAGAACGAGATCTCCAGAGCGGAACATCTTGGATCGTACTTGAGCATTATAGTATTTGGCTGCCCGCTGACGGAAAGCCACCATGTGAAGCTGTGCTTGATCTTGCAGTTCTTCCACTAAATCTAGATCGGCTCGCAGCTGGTTTGAGTTGCTTTCTTCATGATATAATTCTGTCCGGGGACTGGGAACTCCTATCTCCACCGGAATGACTGCTTCGGTCCCAAAGACCAGGCTGAAAGGTGTTTCCCTAGTTGGGGCTCGCGGCGTCGTGTGGTAGGCCCACAGTACACTGGGGAGTTCCTCCACCCAGCGCCCTTTGCAGCCATCTAGCCGAGCCCTGAGCCCTTGGAGGATGATACGATTGGTCACCTTGGCTGTGCCGTTGGTCTGGGGGTGCCCCACGGAGGTAAATCGACGATGGATGCCCAAGCCAACGCAGAATTTCCAAAAGGCCGCGTTGTCAAACTGTCGGCCATTGTCAGTAACGAGGGTGTGCGGTAGCCCGAACCGGCACACCACAGACTTCCAGAAGAAAGTCCTTATTTTTTCCTCCGTGATCTTAGCGAGAGCCTCCGCCTCGATCCACTTGGTGAAATGGTCGACTACCACAACTAGGAACTTGCGTTGTTCGGAGGCTGGAGGGAACGGTCCCAGGATGTCCATGCCCCACTATGCGAAGGGCCAGGGTGCGGCCAGGGGGTCAGCTGGGATGCCGGTTGATGTTGGATGTTGGCATGATGCTGGCAGCTGTCAACCTCTTAACAAGTTCGGATGCATCCTCCTTCATTGTCAGCCAGTAATACCCCTACCGTAGGGCTTTGTATGCAAGAGCTCTGCCCCCAGATGGCTTTCACATATACCTTCATGTATCTCTCGCAGAATATAATTAGCTTCGGTGGGACCGACACACCTGAGAACTGGGTATGAGAACGACCTCCGATAGAGCTTTCCCTCCATTATGAAAAACTTGGGGCCCGTCTTTTAAGTTTCCTGGCTTCGGAAGGGTCTTCTGGGAGGGTACCCTCGGTAAAGTACCGGACATAGGCATCCATCCAGGAAGGCTCCTGCTCAACTGGTAGAGTTTCTCTTGATGCGTTAATACTTGGGGCTTCTAAGTGCTCTACATAAGCTCTTCCCAGCATCCCATCAGCTGAGGTGGCAAGGTGGGATAAGGCATCGGCTCTAGCATTCTCCTGTCGAGGGATGTAGCTAACGCTAAAGTAAGTCAAGGGAGAAGCTAGCGATTGCACCAGACTTAAGTAGCGGGACATGATGGGATCCCTTGCTTCATATTCCCCTACGATTTGGCCAGCGACCAGTTGGGAGTCGGTGAACGCCCTAAGCGTTTCACCCCAAGCTCTTGAGCTATCTCATCCCAGACAGCAAAGCTTCATATTCTGCCTGATTATTAGTGGCTGGAAAGAGGAAGCGGAGTGCGCACTCGGTTACAACTCCATCCGAGTTGGCCAAGATGAGGCCTGCTCCGCTCCCTTGAGAATTCGATGCCCCATCTACATGAAGGACCCATTCATCATCACTGGTTCCAAGAGGCTGGGGGTTTGTAGAAGGTTCTTTCAGGTTGCTCCTCTCCCAAGTGCATTCGACCAAAAAATCTGCCAAGACTTGAGATTTCATGGCCGGTCGGGGGCGAAAAGACAGATCGAATTCCCCAACTTAAGGCCCACCTTGCCAGTCGGCCAGAAGTATCCGGGCGAGCAAGAACTATCTTCAGAGGTTGGTCTGTGATCACCGCGATCGGGTGGGCTTGGAAGTATGGCCGCAGACGCTGGGCAGACACGATCAACGCGAAGATAATCTTCTTCATCTTCGAGTACCTGGTCTCTGCATCGTGGAGCACCTTGCTTGTATAGTATATTGGCTTTTGCGTGCCATTGGTGTCCACGCGGACTAGCACAGAACTAACGGCTTCAGGAGAGGCCACGAGGTATAGAAGGAGTTCTTCTCCACCTGTTGGCTTGGCTAGCAGCGGCGGGGTAGATAAGAATTCCTTTAACCCCTTGAACGCCTCCTGGCATTCTTTCGTCCATTCAAATTCATTGACCTTGCGGAGCGCCTTGAAGAAAGGTAGGCACCTTTCAGCGGACTTGGACAGGAAGCGACTTAAGGCGGCCACCCTTCCCGTCAGGCGCTGTATTTCCTTCTTGTTGGCGGGAGGCCTCATGTCCAAGATGGCTTGAACTTTGTCCGGGTTTGCCTCGATCCCCCGCCGGGTTACCATGAAACCCAAGAACTTTCCGGCTGTCACCCCAAATGCACACTTGCATGGGTTCAGCTTCATCTGGTACCGACGAAGGTTGTCAAAAGTCTCCGTTAGGTCCGCGATATGGTCGATGGTGTTGACGCTTTTGTCAACATGTCATCCACGTACACTTCCATGTTGCGTCCTATCTGCCTTCGAAGACTTTGTTCATCAGCCTTTGGTAGGTGGCTCCCGCGTTCTTTAGCCCGAAAGGCATTACCCTGTAGCAGTACAACCCCTTCTCAGTTATGAAGGAGGTAGCTTCTTCATCCGCCGGATTCATCCTGATCTGGTTGTATCCAGAGAAAGCATCCATGAAGCTAAGGACCTCATGACCGGATGTAGCGTCCACCAGTTGATCGATCCGGGGCAGGGGAAAGCTGTCCTTAGGGCATGCTTTGTTGAGATCGGTGAAATCCATGCACATTCTCCAGCTCCGTTGGTCTTACGGACCAGCACCACGTTGGCCAACCATTCGGGGTAATGAACCTCCCGAATATGGCCTGCAGCCGTTAACTTGCGAACCTCCTCGTCGATAGCTTTCTGTCTATCTGGAGTGAAGTTTCTTTTTTTCTGTCGGACCGGCCGACACTCTGGCTGAGGTTGAGCCGATGGGTGATCACTTCCTCGGGGACGCCCGGCATGTCTGAGGACGACCATGAGACATCGGTGTTGGCACGCAGGAAAGTAAGAAGTCGATCACGTGCCTCTTCTGGAAGCAATGCCCCCACCTGGACAGTCCTTGCCGGGTCATCCCCCAAGGGGAGGGTCAGGAAGGTGCTCGGCTGGCTCTCCCCTCCTTCCCAGCTCCCGGGGATCGAGCGGCTCAGAGGCGTTGCCGACGCCGCTTCCAGCGGGCTGGGAGACAAATGATAGCAAAGCGTGGCGGGCTTTGCTCCCCTTTCATCTCTCCGACTCCTTCATCGGTGGGGAACCTTACCAATAATCTCTTAGTGGAGATCACGCATCTAGCAAATTCAATCCTGGTCTCCCCAATATAGCGTTATAAGCCAGCGGGACCCGGACCACCAAGAAATTTATAACCACAGTGCTTTGACATGGAGGGGTTCCAGCCGTGACTGGAGGGCAATCTTCCCCTCAACGTTCACCGAGTCTCCAGTGAAGCCCATTAGAGGCACGGTGATGGGTCGGAGGGAAGACCTTCAATAGATTCATCCGAACAAAAGCCTCATAGCTCAAAACATCCACCGAACTCCCACTATCAACTAAAATTCTTTTTACAGGATGTTTGGCTATAGTCATGGACACGACGACGCTGTCGTCATGCTTATTAACTACCCCATCTAAATCCTTTCCAAAGAAAGGAATTACAGAATCTATTCCCTCTCGCTGCCTCTTTGAACCTGCCACCTGCCCCCAGGAAATCATAGCTATGGTCTTCTCCAGTTGGAGCATTGTCCATGCCGGCCGGAAGTATCGGAGGCACCGATGGACCCGCAGTGGGAAGGTTTCCCCTTCGAACGAATTTGCCCAGGTGACCTGCTGAACCAGCTCCTCAATGGCCTTCTTCAGATGGCGGCAGTCCTCGGTGTCATGACCATAGTCTCGGTGGTACCGGCAGTAAAACTCCTTGTTGCGGGGGGTCCCAGACTTCAAGGGAGCCGGACGCTTGAATAAGGTTCCTCCTCGATCTCTAGTAGGATGTGAGATATAGGAGCCATGAGGGGAGTGAATTGCTCCTTGGAAATAAGCGTCTGTGGTCGGCGATCTGAGTGGTGAGGAGGCTCAGGCTTCCGGGGTCATGCTTTGGCCTGATCAGTAGGCGGTGGTTTCTTACTGGTGTTCTTGTCAGCTTCCCTCCTGGAAGAATCGCCTCGTCGGCGTGGATGTATTTCTGTGCTTGACTCAGAAGCTCGGCATAAGAACTCGGAGGCTTCTTGTCCAGGGAATAAGCAAACCTGGATGGACGAAGTCCTCGTTTTAATGCCAAAGTGGCTACGGAGTCTTCCAGGTTGTATACCTCCAACGCTGCTTCCTTAAACCAAGCGACAAAGTCCTTCAAGGTCTCGCCACTCCTCTGCTAGACAGCAAATAGGCTATCAGCCACTCGTGGGATCTTTCGGCAAGCATCAAAGTGGGCCAGGAAAGATCGCTCGAGTTACTGAAATGAATTGATGCTGCGTGGAGGCAGGTGGGAGTACCATGCATGTGCCGTCTTGCGAAGGGTGGCTGGAAAGGCGATACACAAAAGGGAGTCTGTTGCTCCCTGGACCTGCATGAGGACCTTGTAGCTCTCCAAGTGATCCAGTGGGTCCGTTGTGCCATTGTATGGGTCCAGTTGGGGGAGACGGAAATGGGCGGGACCGGTTCCTCCATGATACACCGGGAAAGTGGGGGGCGATGCTCATAGTCCATCCCGTGAGGGTTAGCGATCCAGCGGCTAAGCTCCTCCAACCGTCGATGATACTCATCGAGTCGTTGCTCGGCCCGACGGGTAGTCTTCCTGAGGGTGCCCTCTCGAGATGAATTGGAAGAAGAAGCCAAAGAAGATTGCCGGCGTAAGGAATGCACCCGTCTGGACTCTCTCCTCTGGCCGATGGTGGGAATGACCGGAGTGACGAGAGGGACCGCCGTCGCTTCGAGGCCTCTCGGCGATGAGGTTCAGGGGGTGAGCAGCGAGAGACCTCGAGAGGGGCCCTGCCTTGGTGAGACTGGACTGTCCCCCGCACCCCTTCATCGGGTGCAGGGGGTTGAGGTGCAACAGCCAAACAATGTTCTTGCAGTCCCCGTACCATTGTCATCAGGTCCTGGACCTGGTGAGCTAAAACCTCAAGTCGGTCAGGCTGGCTTATCTGTGGGGGCGGAACATGGAGGTTGGCCTCCGATTGCTCAGCCCGTGGAATACGCTCCACGGGTTGACTGGAGGAAGCCTCCTACGCTCGTGTGGTCACCATCGTCTCCCTTGCAGAATTGGTGGGGTCACAGGGAGAACCTTCGCCTTCCTCCCGTGTGAACACCCCTACCTGGCGCGCTAATCTGATGCGAACAAATCAACCGTGTTGAGCGGGGCATGCTGAGATTTGTCGTGGGCTTCCAAGTGGGATGGAGGGATCGTCCCTTCTTCGAAACCCTGCAAGAAGTCCCCGGCCGGTGTTCCGGTGAGGACCCTCCAACGCTCAAGTTAGTAAACTTGTCACTCAGTTCTGTAGTAGTGAGATTAGAGTTGAGAGATAGAGAGCGATAGATAGGGAGAGAGGGAGAGCTACCCTTGCATTGAGCTCGGGTCCTCCTCTTATACCTGTCTGGGGGGTCCTGTTTACCTCGTTCTGTTTGAACCGTCGAATCTTCCTTGTTAGGATAAGTTTCTTTGAACGGCGAGTGGTTAAGCCATTGCTGGATGAGGACCGCTTGTAGCAGTAACTGCCGATCGTGGTAACACTTGCCCATGATTTCAGTGAGCGAGGTACAAGGCAATAGACCTCGAATCTCGGGATCTGTTGCCTGAGGTGGGTCATTGTGCATGCGATAAAGGCACCAAGTTAGGACTCGTCGCTGGAGGCCAGAGCCAAAGGCAGGAGCCAAAGGCCGGAGCTGGGGGCCGGAGCCAAAGGCCAGAGCTGGAGGCCGGAGCCAAAGGCCATTGCTGGAGGCCGGAGCCAAAGGCCGTAGCCAAAGGCCGTAGTCAAAGGCCGAAGCCGAAGGCCGGAGCCAAAGGCCGTTGCTGAAGGCCGGAGCCAAAGGCCGTCGCTGGAGGCCGGATCCAAAATTTCTTTTCTGGGTTTTGCTGTCACATCATTATCTCCGGAAATTGTGCAAAAGATAATACCACCCAGAGGAGACGGTCAGCCATATCAATTTGCATTGTCACTAATCCCATTGATAGTAGCATTATTCTTGTTGGAAAACGTTATGGCAATGTATACTTAATTGATTTGAACAACCTATCCTCAAGTAATCATTGCTTAGTTGCTGATAATGCTAAGATGAATGAGATTGGATGGCTATGGCATCGTAGACTAGGTCATGCTAGCACACACTTAATTTCAAAATTGCTAAAAATGGATTTAGTTAAACGTATTCCTAGCTTAGATTTTGAAAATAATTGAATCTGTGATGCATGTCAATTTGGTAAACAAACAAGAAGTTCTTTCAAATCTAAGAATGTTGTTTCAACTACTAGGCCCCTAGAGCTACTGCACATGGACCTCTTTGGACCTACTAGAACCACTAGTCTAGGAGGAAAGAAGTATGGTCTTGTAATAGTAGATGATTACTCTAGATTCACTTGGGTAATGTTTTTGGCTCATAAAGATGAGACTTTCTCAATATTCCTAAAATTTTTCAAGAAAGTCACAAATGAGAAAAACACTACCATAGTGTCTCTAAGAAGTGATCACGGAACTGAATTTGAAAATCACTTATTTGAAAAATTCTGTTTTGAAAAAGGCATACATCATAATTTTTCTGCACCTAGAACACCTCAGCAAAATGGAGTTGTAGAGAAGAAAAATAGGACTCTAGAAGACATGGCCCGTACCATGCTATGTGAAAGCAAACTCCCTAAATACTTTTGGGTGGAAGCTATTAACATAGTATGTTACATCCTAAATAGAGCCCTAATTAGACCTATCCTTAAGAAAACACCCTATGAACTATGGCATGATAGGAAACCCAACTTAGGCTACTTTCATGCATTTGGTTGTAGATGCTTCATCCATAACAATGGTAAAGATAATCTTGAAAAGTTTGACGCTAAATCTGATGAAGGCATTTTCTTAGTATATTCAACATCTAGTAAAGCTTATAGAGTATTCAATAAGAAGAGTCTAGTTGTAGAAGAATCGATTCATGTAGTCTTTGATGAATCTTTAGTATCAAGTTCAGGAAAGATTGATGATGAGGAAGATACAAGTTTACTTAAAAAAGGTATTGAAAAATTGGATGTATCTTCAGATCATGATCAAGAAACTAAAGAAGAGGATTTACCTTTGGCTGAATTATTGATACTGCTCATAATGATATAGATCTGCCTAGAGATTGAAGATATGCTCATGATCATCCAAGGGATTTGATCATAGGTGATCCATCTCAAGGAGTAAGAACTAGATCATCCATGAGAAATATTAATAATCATCTTGCGTTTGTATCTCAAATAGAACCTGAAACCATAGAAGAAGATGAAAAAGATAGCAATTGGATGTTAGCTATGCAAGAAGAGTTAAACCAATTCACTAGGAATAAGGTATGGACCCTGGTAGACAGACCTAAAGACCACCCTATAATAGGAACTAAATGGGTTTTTAGAAATAAATTAGACGAAAATGGCATAGTCATTAGGAATAAAGCCAGGCTAGTTGCAAAAGGATATAATCAAGAAGAAGGAATAGATTTTGATGAAACTTTTGCTCCTGTAGCTAGATTAGAAGCTATTAGACTATTGCTTGCATTTGCATGTCATATGAATTTCAACTTATTTCAAATGGATGTTAAAAGTGCATTTTTAAATGGTTTTATAAATGAGAAGTTTATGTTGAACAACCTCCTGGTTTTGAAGATCATGAATTTCCAAACCATGTTTTTAAATTACATAAAGCACTTTATGGTTTAAAACAAGCACCTATAGCTTGGTATGATAGATTAAGTAAACTTTTGATTGAAAATAAATTTACAAGAGGAAATGTTGACAAAACCTTGTTTTTAAAAAGAAAAGAAATGGATTTATTGGTTGTACAGATTTACGTTGATGATATTGTCTTTGGTGCTACTAACAATTGTCTTTGCCAAGAATTTGCTAAGTTAATGCAGGAAGAATTCGAGATGAGCATGATGGGAGAACTTAACTTCTTCCTTGGACTTCAAATTAGATAAGAAAAAGCTGGAATCTTCATTAACCAAGCAAAGTACACGAAGGAAATACTTAAGAAGTTTGATATGGAATCTGCTAAACCTCTTGGCACGCCGATGAGTCCTTCATGCAAGCTGGACAAAGATAAAGATGGTAAGAAAATAGATCAAAAACATTACCAGGGTATGATCGAATCTCTACTTTACTTAACTGCAAGTAGACCTGATATCATGTTTGCTGTCTGTTTATGTGCAAGATATCAATCTGAACCTAAATAATCACATTTTATTGCTGTTAAAAGAATCTTTAGATATCTAAATGGAACTAAAAATGTAGGAATATGGTATTCTAGAGACTCAACACTTAAATTTGATTGCTTATTCTGACTCTGATTATGCTGGATGTAAATTAGATAAAAAAAGTACAAGTGGTGCATGCCAATTTTTAGGAGGTAACTTAATCTCTTGGTTTAGCAAGAAGCAAAATTTGGTTGCACTATCCACTACTGAGGCAGAGTATGTTGTGGCTGGAAGCTGCTATGCTCAAATCCTTTGGATTAAGCGACAACTTGAAGATTATGGCATCACACTTGATAAAATTCCTATTAGATGTGATAATACTAGTGCAATCAATCTAACTAAGAATCCAATTCAACATTCAAGAACTAAACACATAGAAATTAGATATCACTTTATAGAGAACATGTAGCTAATAATGATATTTGTCTTGATTATGTGAACACTAATGATCAATTGGCTGATATTTTTACCAAACCTTTGAGTGAGAGAGATTTTGTTATCTTAGAGGAGAATTAGGAGTTTGTGATCCTTTTGATTGATTTTCTGAAACTCTCAAGGTCAACTATCTAAATTTCGGTAGATTTCTTGAAAATCTTCTACACCTTATAAGAAAATTTATCTAGAAGTTTGATTCATTGATTCCCCAATTATTAAGGAGAATTTATCTAGATTTTGATGATGAATTTAATTAGTTTCAGATCCTTGAAATTTAATTTTTTTTTCTGAAACTATTGTGGAGTCGACACCTTCAATTTTGGAGTCGACACCTTTTTCTTTAGAGTTTTATGTCTGCTCATTAGAGCTGACTCTGGCCTCTGCAGAGCAGACTCTAATTCGGGCACCGATTGATTTTTGTTTGGAGCCGACACCTTACTTTGCGGGAGTTGACTCTAAGTGAAAAATCATCACTTTATTAGGGCAGAATCGACACCTCAAACGACCCTATGCTTTTTCAATCCCCTTCAAATCCCTCTCCAAAACTTTCCAAAATTTTCTAAACTCTTCAAAATCCTTGATTCCAACTTCCATTGATCTCCAATGGCTCCCAAAAGGCGAGGATCCATGTTTGGCATGGCCATTCCCATCGGGAGACGTTCCGTTCGAAGAACCGAGAGGGAATCTTCTTCCAGTTCTTCATCTTCCTCTTCTTCCACTCCGAAAGCTTCTCCATCATCCTCCCACATCGACTTGTTGCTGGAAAGGTTATCACTACAGGAAGAAAGGTAGATTTTAACCTATTTGAATCGGAAGGTTTTTCAATAGGGAGACAAATAAAAGAGATGGGTTGGGAAAAGATTTGCTCACTAGATGTTCCGACCTACCTTGCCCTCGTGAAGGAATTCTACAGTGATTTATGTAGAGGGGAAGGAGGTCTTGTGAGTTTTGTGTGTGGAACCAAAGTGGTAATCACTACAGAGTCGCTAGAAAATCTTTTGGAGATGCCCACTATTGGTTTGACTGCATGTCAGCATGATGACAGAGGTGGAGCCCTGTCAAGGATGCTTGGAAGAGAAGTTTCTGAATTTGAGGAGGTAATGGCAAATCAACTCAACCTGGAACTTCAATTACTTCATAATATTTGTGGGAGAATCCTATTTCCTAAGATTGGAAGATTTGAGTATGTCTCGGAGCGAGACATTCTTATGATGGATTGTATCATCACTGGTCAACAAGTAAATTTGGCCGGAATGATGGTTGGTTATATGGCAGAGGCAGCTACAATGAAAAGATCTACACTGCCATATGGTATGGTTCTTACACTAGTATTCAGAAGCCATGGAGTGAAGATAATGGAGAATGAACTGCAAAGGAATCTCAGATATACTGACTACTACAGCATCTCTACTATTCATAGAATGGGATTCAGGAAAGTAAATGGCCAGTGGCAAAGGAAAGGACAAGAAGCCAGAACTGAGGAGGCCAGAGATGAGGATGTCCCTGGACCGCCTACTGCTGGACCATTAGTTGCGGGACCATTTGGTGCTGGACCGAGCACTTCTTCACCCCCTCAGGTGGCATCAGATTTGTTGGCTGAGTCATCAGGTTTTTCAGAGAGGCAGCTTGATTAGCTCAGGGCCTTATTGACTGAGCATAATTCAGAGATGAGAAATGAGATGAGACTGCTCTCTACTAAACTTGACATGATTGCATATACATTGGATAGATCTGTGGATACCCTATCATCTGAGCTTCACAAGATTTTTGAAAGGCTGGAAGGGATCGCAGATGGATCTAGAGCTTATATTGATGCTATTGGACAATTAAGAAGAGATATAGATTTTGCTATTACACAGATTGAGGATTGTCTTGAAGGCTTTAAGAAATCACAGAAAGATGAAATTATGGAGTTAATAGGTCATCTGAAGAGAATTATCTACAAACATACTTGATTGACCTTCTACTTTCTATTTTGATATCTATCCAAGCCAACTCAAGTCAAATCCCAATCAGCTTTTATGTTCATGTCCAATCAAACTTAGCTTTTATATTATGTTGATAGCTTGTACTTAGGATGTTTACTCTTTTTATCTTGGTAATTGATGTAATGAAATGTTTTAATGTAATGAAAAATGTTTGAATGTTTGATACAATGATGGTTGCAATGAATGAAAGTCTTAGAATATTTACTCTTCTCTTCAATTATTTTGAATCTGAATATCACCTTAAAATTCTTTATACAATTGTCTTTCACCTGTTTGTTGATAATAAAAAAGGGAGAGAAAAGAAGAATTGTATATGCATAAAGAAAGGGGGAGTTAGAAGTTATTTTATGCAGGGGGAGCATAATCGTTATTTGATACAGTTTATGTTTCAATTTTGCTTATTTTGAAACTGTGGCTTATATCTTAAATTGAACAAATTTAAAATCTTGATAAGGTTTACAATGTTTATGAATTCCAATACATAACTCAAAGTTTTTGTCATCATCAAAAAGGGGGAGATTGTTGACCCAATTATTAATTTTGATGATAAACAAAACTATTTGAGTATAACTCATGAAATTACTAATGATTTTGATTAAATGTTTCAGTTTATAACTTATTTAAATGATCAAAATCTCGAGAGAAATCAAGTTCGGAGCTCAATTCTAATGTCAAGGTAAGATTGCAGACATTAGAGTCGACACCTAGAATCACAAAGTTGACTCTGGAAAATGGCATGGACTAGAGTTGACACCTGGAACCTGTAGAGTCGACTCCAATAGAAAAACAGAAAGATGGTTTTTTGGGTCTCAAATTAGAGTCGACTCTAGAAAAGTTAGAGTCGACTCCAGAAGCAAAATGTGTCGACTCCAGAAAAGTTAGAGCAGACTCCAAATCGGGCTGTTTGAGGATTTCAAGTTAGAGTCGACCCCAGGAAAGTCAGAGCCGACTCCAGATTGTCAAAATCGACTTTCAAATATGTCAAAACGTATCTAAACCTACTGTTTTACTTTAAATCTCAATGGCTATTACCTTATTTGTTCCTAACTTTTCTTCCACTTTGATTCTAACGGATAGTTTTCATCTATTCTTAGTATTGGAAGGATCTATAAAAGGATGATGAATATGACCGTTTAAAAAGAGAGAAAAACAAGAAAATAGAGAAGAAAAAGAAGAGACAAATCCAAGAGAAAATCAGAGGGAAAAATCAAAGGAAATATCGTATTGATTTCCTGAAAGAAAAGAGAGAAATTCCAAATCTTCATACTTTCATTTTGAGGAGATTTCAAGTTTGAAGAAGCAAATGAGCAAGCCCTAGTTCCTGTTCTTCAACTATTCTTCTGAACTTCAAGAGAATACTCAAGGAAGATCCATTCAAAAGCAAGAAAGAGGAGAAGAATCAAGCCATAGAAATATGCAAATCAGGCTTTTATTTCTATCTCTTTATTTGATTAGTTAACTTGTCTTATTTTCTCATTTAAGGAGCAGTTATGTATCAAACATTCTTCTTGTGAACTGAGTCAATCAGGTGATTGAATCAGTTGAGGCAGTTTGCCTTGTACAAGTAGTTGCTTGTGTGTAAGGTTTTGTGCTGGTGAACCTTGGAAACCAGCTGGGTTCGTTGTGCACCTGGGAAAACAACAAGTTTGAGTTATGATCTTGTAAAATAACTCTGCTGTAATCAAGGTTGATTATAGTGTGGACCCAAGAGGTACTTGGGAGTGGACGTAGGTGTAGGTACACTGAACCACTATAAAATTTCAATGTTTGCTGTGCTTGTCTCTTTGTCTCTTCCTCTTCATCTTCTCCTTGCATATTCTATCTTAACTATTGCATATCTATGATTTATTTTAAGTTGGGTGTTTTACTTCAAAAGTGTTTAAAATTTTTAAAAGACCCAATTCACCCCCCCTCTTGGGTTGCTATCTGGGACAACAGAAAGCAAAGTCACAAATACCAAAAAAGATCTATTTGACTGAGCAAGTCAGCTCAGTTGTTCAGCAAATAACCCCACCCAAACTAAAAGACCCTGGTACTCTGATTATATCATGTGTTATAAGGAACTTCACAATCAAAAAAGTATTACTAGATTTGGGTGCGAGTGTAAACCTTCTCCCAAGTTCAGTGTATGAGTTATTTGGATTTGGAGAATTAAAACCCACAACGATAACACTATAATTGGCAGATAGATTGGTCAAAGTACCTCGTGGAATATTGGAAGATGTATTAGTAAAGGTAGATGAATCTATTTTTCTGTCGACTTCCTTGTGTTAGATATGGAATCTAGTGGTAATCCTAACCAAATTCCTATCATCCTTGGATGACCTTTTCTAGCTACCGCTAATGCATGTATAAATTGTAGAACAAGTGTGATGGATGTATCTTTTGGAAACAAGAAGATGAGATTAAATATTTTTAATGCTTCCCAAGGACCACCTGTGTATGATTTAAATGAAGTAAACATGATCGAAGAAGTTGTAGATAAAAAGTTCCAAAGTTTGCTTGATTCGGATCCTTTACAAACATGTCTTACACATTTTGGAATAGATGACTTTGATATTGATGAGTATACCAAAGAGATAAACATGTTATTAGAACCACCTAAGTTCGACACCATCCCTCCTTGGACTATAAAATATGAACCACTTCTAACTAAACTAAACCCTTTAATACCATCCTTGGAAGAACCACCCCAAATAGAATTGAAACCTCTTCTAGATGACTTAAAATATTCATTCCTTGGACCCAATGATACCCTTCCAGTAATCATTGCATCTACCCTAACCTCTGTGCAGGAAGATAAATTGGTAGATGTACTTAAAAAATATAAAGAGGCAATTGGATGGACAATAACTGATCTTAAGGGAATTGACCCTTCCGTTTGCATGCACCACATTCATAGTAAAATTAAAGCCAAACCACATAGAGACATGCAACGAAGGCTAAATCCAAACATGAGGGATGTTGTTAAGAAAGAAGTAGTAAAATGGCTTGATGCTGGTATCATTTATCCAATTTCAGATAGTCAATGGGTCAGTCCAATCCAAGTAGTACCTAAAAAATCGGGTATTACCGTGATTAAAAATGAAAAGGGTGAATCAATTCCTACTCACACATCAACTAGTTGGAGAGTGTGTATAGATTATCGAAAGTTGAATACCGTGACTAGGAAAGACCACTTTCCTTTGCCTTTTATCGATCAAATTCTAGAACGGCTAGCGGGACAAAGTTTCTTTTGTTTCTTAGATGAATATTCAGGATACAATCAAGTCCCAGTATTTCCTACAGATCAAGAAAAGACCACCTTCACTTGTCCCTTTGGAACATTTTCCTTTAGACGCATGCCGTTTGGTCTTTGTAATGCACCAGCCACTTTTCAATGATGTATATTGGTCATATTTTCTGATATGATTGATCAATTTTTGAAGTATTTATGGATGATTTTTTAGTTTTTGGTGCGTCATTTGATAGCTGCCTCAAGAACTTGACTAAGGTACTGAAACGATGTATGGAAATGAATTTAGTCCTAAGTTGGGAGAAGAGCCATTTTATGGTTCGTGAGGAAATTGTGCTCGGACACATTGTTTCAAAGCGAGGTATTGAGGTTGATAAAGCCAAGGTTGAATTGATCTCAAATCTACCACCCCAACCTCACTTAAACAAGTACTATCTTTCCTTGGTCATGCTGGTTTTTATAGACGCTTCATCAAGGATTTCAGTAAAATTTCTCGACCATTGTGTAATTTGTTGACCAAAGATAGTTCTTTTAATTTTGATAAAGATTGTCTAAAAGCCTATAACATCCTTCGAACTGCTTTGACCACTGCACCAATTATCAAGCCCCCAGATTGGACCATACCTTTCGAAATCATGTGTGATGCTTCTGATTATGCTGTAGGGATAGTTTTAGGACAAAACTCAATCGAGAACCTCATGTAATTTATTATGCTAGCAAAACTCTTTCAGATGCACAAATGAACTATACTACCACTGAAAAAGAATTACTAGTAGTTGTGTTTGCCCCAGAAAAGTTTAGATCATATCTGTTAGGGTCTAAGGTTTTAGTTTATTCAGATCATGCAGCATTGAGGCATCTTTTATCAAAAATGATACAAAACCTAGACTGATTAGATAGATCCTTCTACTACAAGAATTTGATCTAGAAATCTTAGATAAGAGGGGTTCTGAAAATATGGTAGCAGATCATATCTCTAGGATCTCAGTGGAATACAATAAAGAAATAATCAGAGATAGGTTTTCTGATGAGCAGCTATTCTTAATTTCCTATAGCAGTCTTCCCTGGTTTGCCCACATTGTGAATTATTTGGCAACAGAAAAAGTACCTTCCCATTGGACAAAACAAGAAAAAATAGATTTTTATCATAAATCAAATATTACATTTGGGAAGACCCTGAATTATTTAAATACTGTTCAGATCAGGTGATTAGGAGATGTGTCCCAGAGAGTGAATTCAAAAGTATACTTAACTTCTGTCATTCTCTTGCATGTGGAGGACATTTTAGTGGAAGGAAAACTGCAGCAAAGGTACTACAAAGCGGATTTTATTGGCCAACTCTTTTTAAAGATGCACACGAATTTGTCGTAATTATCTACAATGCCAACAAACAGGAAATATTTCTCAAAAAGACATGATGCCCCTAAACCCTATCTTGGTTGTAGAAATTTTTGATGTATGTGGTATTGATTTTATGGGCCTATTTTCTTTCTCTTTCGATTCAAATACATTCTAGTGGCTGTTGATTATGTGTCAAAATGGATTGAAGCCATGGCAACTCGAACCAATAACCATAAAGTTGTAATCAAGTTTATTCAGCATAACATCCTTAGTCGTTTTGGATGCCCAAGGGCTATAATTAGTGATGGGGGTACACATTTCACGAATAGACACTTTGAAGGATTAATGAATAAATATGAAATTACTCATAAGGTAGCTACACCTTATCATTTCCAACTAGTGGCCAAGTTGAAATATCAAATAGAGAAATTAAACATATCCTTGAGAAAATGGTGAGACCCGATATGAAAGATTGGTTAGAACGTTTGGATGATGCATTATGGGCTTATCATACTGCATTTAAAACTCCCATAGGAATGTCTCCTTACAGGCTCGTATTCAGAAAAGCCTGCCATTTACCTATAGAATTAGAACATCGTGCATTTTGGGCCATCAAGCAATTTAATTATGATATGAAAAATGCAGGTGTCAATAGAAAACTCCAATTAAATGAGTTAGAAGAGCTACAAATGATGCATATGAAAGCTCAAAAATTTATAAAGAACGAACCAAAGCATATTATGACAAATTTATTAGTAGAAAAATTTTTGAACCAAATCAAAAAGTATGGTTTTACAATTCAAGATTACATCTTTTCCCTGAAAACTTTGTTCACGATGGAATGGACCTTTTATAGTAACTCAAGTATTTCCCCATGGAGCTGTAGAGCTTAAAGACCCCAAGTAGGGAAATACATTCAAAGTAAATGGCCAACGTTTGAAACCATATATAGAAGAAATTAATGATGGAGAAGTTTTGAATCAATTGATCTTGTGAACCCAACACTATCATAATGATTAGCACAGTATGGCTGAAAACTTTAAACTTAGCGCTCTTGGGAGGCAACCCAGTTTATTAGTTATTTTTAACTTTCTGTTCTTTTAGTATGTTCTTTTAGTATGACTAGAGAAGAGCAACAGAAGTAGATTGAAAGAAGATGGCAACAATGAAACCTCCAACCTTCAAATACTTTATCAGGTAGTATCTTTCCTTGAAATTAATTTTTCTTTCATTAGGGACAATGAAAATTAAGTTGGGGGGAGGAAAAAGAATAAGTAAATCCTCGAGTAAAATTATAATCAGATGTGTGTACTAAATTCTGTCTTGATTTGAAGTTAATCAAGCAGTCTATTAATGAATTAATGGTTAGATTATTTTGAGATACTGAGGAATAAATTATTAAGAAAACCTAATAAAAGGTAGGGTTTAGCCCAGAAAAATTTTTAGAATAATTTCAGACCCTCCTAACTACTGATCTTAATAGTCCAATCTACTTAATAAGGGTATGGGTAAAAAAAATGTCATTC
Organism: Calamus simplicifolius; assembly: GCA_900491605.1. NCBI lineage: Eukaryota > Viridiplantae > Streptophyta > Magnoliopsida > Arecales > Arecaceae > Calamus > Calamus simplicifolius. Next base: position 728,475 of record UESW01004327.1, on the reverse strand, counting down.
AAAAAAATAAAAAAAAAATCTCTCTTGAAGTTAATTAATTAGGTTCTTAGCATTTTTCACTAAGTAATCGGGCTCCGTCACCTAAGAAAGTGATGTTGTTCGCATAAAAAGGTAAGAATGTAAAAGAACCTAAGTAGAGTCAGTCCTACCTAAAGCCTTTTTGACTCGAGTTAGTAAGTCCGAGGGGTGTTTTACACCTAATGCCCTAAAACCAATTGGTTTGGGAGCCATTGGCCTAAAGCTCACTACAAGGGTTAATTAGAAAGCAAGGGGTTAGGACATTGCACTGACTTTACACATAAATAAATAAATAAATAAGGGAACTAAATTACAAAAGACATTACACCCAACCCAAATTAAGTTAGAAGACTTAATCAGAAAAGTGGAAAGTGGTGAAGGAAGACTTCTATAAATTCTTATGGACTACACTCTATCACTAAATGGGTAAACTTAATAATCCAATGAAGTACATCCCTTATGATCTAACCAGAAATTTTTTTAGAACAGTAAGATATCTATCAATTCTTGGACTAGCATGGTACATATTTCTAAATTTTTATTTACTCGAGGATGAGTAAGATTCAAGTTGGGGGGAGTGATAAACGCACAAATAATTATTATAAACATATTAATTAAGTGGTCAAATTACCTTTATTATTTAATATTTAATTATTTTATAATATTTGCAGGTAAAGCTCATCAACTTAAAGAGCTCAATTTTAGGAGTCCAACGATGCAAACGGCACTCAAATCAGACTTAAAATGAGTTTGGAATTAAATTTACAATGATTTAAAAGTTTCTACACATATCTCAAAGCAAAGTCGGCAATCCAATTGCCGATTTCATCGTCTTTTCATCCGAATTTTCCTTCTTTTCTCCCGATTCTTCTCATCTTCCAATTCAATCGTTCCCTCCACCAATCAAGCAATAAATTGGATTGGAAATTCTCAAATTGGAAGAATAAACTTTAGATGGAAGGAATTTTGATTCCATCCACGATCTTTCTGGGATTTCTCCGCGTCATCTCTACATCCGGGCGTCTGATATGGAAACAGGGAGCATCTTCTCTGCGTCTGGGCCTCTACAAATAGCAACAAAGAGGAGGCAGAGGGAGGAGGCGGCTGTTCCCAGGTTCCAGGAGCCTTTCGGAGTCCCTAAGAGCCGTTTGTGAGTTCCCAGCGTCCGTCTCTCTGCTCGTGGGCATTGGGGATCCGTGGAGGCTTTGTTACCAGGTGTTCTGGGTTCATGGAGGCTCTGTTCCAAGAGGGATTGAGAGTTCTCAGGTGGCCGTCTGTGGGATTCGTGGAGGCTCTGTTCTGCGTTCGTGGGTTCATCATGGAGACTTTGTTCTGCGTCCGTGTTCTTCCTGGAGGCTCTGTGCGTTCGTGGCTTGGAGGCGTATGCAGAGGAGGAAAAGGGTCTGGTTTGGTTCAGGAATTGTCATAAAATAAAACTTTTTAATTTTTAATTTGTACTGTTGGATGCTATGAAATAAAATTTTTATTCATGTTTAATTTTTATTAAATTCTATTTAAGTGGAAATAATTTTTGACTGATCTATTCCTAAAAGGGACGGACCGTGATCTACGAGTACGGGCTGTGCTCTTATAAGATAGATCATATCTTAATTTTTTTTTACTATTAATTATCTATTTATTTAAATTTATAAATTTATTTCAAGATAACCGCTAAAGTCCCTGTGGATTCGATCCCTTACTCTCGCTATTCTATTAGTGAAATTAAGGTGTTTTAATCGTTGCGCTACGACACGCATCAGCCTCGAACCTGGCCTCGACCTAAAACCTTTAAGTATTATTATTATATTATATATTTATAATAAATATATAAATATTTATTATATTTATTTATTTAGTCAAGATTAATGCCTAACATAATCATGCTAGTCTTAATAATACTTAAATATATATAGCATCTATATAAACTGAAACTTCATCGAAAAATACCATGCGCTTATAATGAACCAGTATAATGTCTTACTTTAACAAATACAATAATATATAAAATTTAATCAATTATTTTAATTTAAAAATTAGATTCTCTTAACCTTCCAATTATCTAGTTTACTATAAAAATGAGTTTCCATTATTGACCTCGTTTAAATAACAATATCATGCATGCCTATGCCTTATCTATATTATTTTAAAAAATAATGTAGCATTTACCATTGATATTCTATTGACAGAATAATAATATTATAAAGATTTATTTTAAAAAATAACATTAAGAAAGCATGCATGTGCTCTAATATGGACATGCATGGCACATGCTTCATCCTCGAATACGAGTTAGATAAAGAAATTCGGTCATGCACTACCACCCATACTAGTGACCATCCATATCAAACAACTCTCTAAGGAGATTGTTTGCCATGACAAGAGACTTCGTTGCTTGTTACCCAAACATTTATTGCTCATTTTCTTTTTTTTTTTTTAGCCAAAGATAAGCTGTCTCTCTGTGGATAGAGCATGGAAAAAAAAAATATGGGAAGCCTATGTTTTCTAGCCGTTTGCGGTCTTTTATTAGTGTTAAAGCCCAAAAACATCACTTTCCATCAACAAGCTTTCATGGTTATGTTAGTAAAAAGAGAGGCTTCGACCTGGTCCACGATGGACCGCAAGAGATGAACCTCTCCATGCCTTTACCCAAACAAGGTTATATGTGGTTTGGCTCATTAAGGTTCGAATGTGACCTGGTTGATATGTTCATGAGCTGGCTCTTTATAATTTTCTTTGCTTTCTTTGTTTTTATTTGACCTTCCAGAACTTGTTGTGCCATGAGTGTAGCAAAAAAGCATATTAATACTCAGATACAAAAATAAATGAGATATTTAAAACTGTGCAAATTATAGAGGAATTAAGCTGATGAGTTATACAATGAAATTATGGAAGAAAGTAATAGAAAATCGAATAAGAGCTAAAACTTTGGTGTCAAATAATCATTTAAATTATGCCTAAAAGATAGGCTATTTATTATTAAGAAGATTGATGAAGAGCTATCGGGAAAGGAAACAAGACCTTCATATGGTCTTTATTGATTTAGAGAAAATATATGATAGAATACCTAGAGAAATAATATGATGGACTTTAGAGAAAAAAAGAGTTACTAAAAGGTACATAAAATTAATAAAAGATATGTATGATAGAGCAATAACTATTGTTAAAACAACAATAGGAAAACTAGTAAGTTTTCAATTACTGTAGGTTTACATCAAGGATTTGCCTTAAGTTCGTATCTTTTTGTATTAGTTACAGATGAATTAACCAAACATATTCAAAATGATATCCCATGGTGTATGTTATTTACAAATGTTATAGTGTTAATTAATAAAACTAAATCTGGAGTAAATGCTAAGCTAGAAATTTGAAGAGAAGCTTTAGAATCTAAAGATTTTAAGATTAGTAGAACTAAAATTGAATACATAAAATATAATTTTAGTGGGAGTAGAAATAAAATAAAAAAACAACGAAGATTCCAAGCAAGAGATATCAACGAGTAAAAAATTTAGGTATTTAGGATCAATTATCTAGCAAAAAGGTAAAATAGGTGAAGATGTACGTGAATCATAGAGTTAAAGCAGGAGAGAGTAAGTGGAAGAGTGCTTCAGGAATATTGTATGATCGACATATCCTATTAAAATTGAAAGAAAAATTTTATAAAACCGTTATTAGGTTAGCTATGTTATATGGAACAGAGTGTTGGACAATATTGAAACAACATGTGAATAAATTAAGTTGAAAAATGCGTATATTAAGATGGATATATAGTAAAACTTTAAAAGATAGATTTAGAAATAAACATATAGAGAAATGATGGGAGTAGCCCCAATTAAACATAAAATGAGAGAAAATTAATTACGGTGATTTAGACATATACAACATAGACCTTTAGATGCTCCAGTTAAAAAGAATGATCTTTTAACAATCCATAGTAAGGATAGAGATAAAGATAAACCTAAACTAACATGAACAAAAATAATAAAAAAATATAACTGTTTATAATTTGGATGTCGACTTGGTCCTAATAGAGCAGAGAGTGAAGGAAGCATATTTATGTAGCCGACCCTATGTAGTTGGGAAAAGGCTTAGATGAGTTGAGTTGAGTAGTCAAATTTTTGTTAGAAAAGCATCACATATCCGGATCTGGAACAATCTCATTATCTTAGTTTATAAATGGATGCCAATGACTTTGGTGACATCGTAATGCTCATTAACTGTTTAATTATGTTTAGTACAAGGTGACCATTTCTTCATGATATATTAGAATATTGTGAAATTTGGACTTTATGTCATTTGAGAGACTAGTACGTTTGGCAAAATAAAGTCTAATACATCCAACTTTTGTGTCAATGCCACGAGGAAGATGTCATTAAAAAGACAAACAGAGGCGAATCCTTTGAGATTACGCAGAGATTTGCAATATGGAACAGCTAAACTACCACATTCAGGAAAACTTCTAGTATTATCAGGTAATGGAATGGACCTCAATGAATAGCCAAGGCAGAAGAAATATTTCTTGCATTTATTTGAGGAGATAAAATTACATTTTAATCTGTAATTGTAAGTCTAAGACTGCAGATATGCTGAAATAGGCCACCATATATTGCAACATGCTTCTCAAAAGAATATCTGTAGGAAGTGTCTTTTGATTAGGCCAAATTCATCAATTTGTGCCGGTAAATTATGTCAAACTTCTTGAAACAACAATATATAGGAGTGGAAGAATGATAGTCTTGAATTTAACATCCTTTCGTACCATCACTAGGATCCATATTTAATCAGTAATTGGTTTGCTTGGCATATCATATAAATCATGTACGGCGATTACAGGATCCAAATTTTGTCAGTGTTGCACATTGGCCAAACTCCTAGTATTCAAATTCATCACTATGTGCAACATGTTGAATGTTTTTTTCTGCTTGCAATTCAAACCTTCTGGAGAAGCAAACAACATGACAAAGATTCGTGCAGCCAGGGAAGGTCCAGACCACTAATACATTGTGTTCTGAAAATATTCGAGCGAAAGAGAATTTGCTACATATTCTCAGTTATATGCGTACAAGCATAAACTATGCCAAGCTACTAACATCTACATTCAAAATTTGTATAGCTTTTTGCAAAGAATTATGCCATAATTCTCATGACAACATCCTTCTCAACTGTGGGATTTCAGTGCTTGCCATGCATGCAATGATGGGAAAGAATCCGTGTATGAGCAAATACTAGCAGACCGTAATACGCAGCGGAATAATAAATAAAAATGCGCAAACCACACAATCACAGAAACACCAAGATTTACGTGAAAAATCCCTTCAAGATAAAGGAAAAAAACCACGGGCAAACCAGAGAAGAAGATCCACTATAAAATAATAAATATCCAAGTCTCAAAGTCCCTTGCCAGAACTTGAGAAACAATCACAAGAGAATAATAGGGATATAAGGATTACATCACCGAAAAATACGGTCTCCTGCGTTACCTCCTTATTTTCTTCCCTTCTCTTCTTCTTCTTCTCTTGTTTTTCTTCTGCAGCACCTTCACGTGATTCCTGGAGTGGAAGTCCTCCCGCGTAGTTAAGCACCAAGCAGCAGCCCTTCCTTCTCTTCCCCTAACATCCATGCTCCTAGAAAAAAGAAATACCTGCTACATGCTTCTCCTCTTTTTTTTTTCAGACGGCTGCTCCTTAAAAAAGAGAAAACCCAAAAAAGGAAGGCGGCTACTCCTTTTATAAAAGAAAGAAAACAAACCCTAGTAGAAAAAGGAGTAGCGCTCCCTTTTGCCCTAATGGGCTGAATAAGTGGGCCATGGGCCCAACAACCTCCCCCTTCAGCCCATAAGGGAGGCTGTCTCATGCTTCCTTAGTGTGAAATCATGCCGACCAGCTGTCGGCATATCTCTTGCCTTTCTTTTGATAAGGTCTTTGTCAACATGTCTGCCCCATTTTCATCTGTGTGAATTTTCTGAAGCTGTAACTGCTTCTCTTCAAACACATTTCGAATCCAGTGGTATCTCACATCTATATGCTTTGACTTGAAATGAAAAGTTGGGTTCTTGCACAAGTGGATGGCGCTCTGGCTGTCACAATGTACCACATAATTTTTCTGTTTCAATCCCAATTCATGTAAGAATTCTTTCATCCACAGCATCTCCTTACAGACCTCGGTAGCAGCAATATATTCTGCCTCTGTGGTAGAGAGAGCTACACACCTTTGCAATCTGGATTGCCATGACACAGCTCCCCCTGCAAAAGTAAGTATGAAACCTGATGTGGACTTCCTTGTATCAATATCTCTCGCCATATCTGCATCTGTGTAACCAATCAGCACAGCTGGACCACCCCCAAAGCTTAAACAAACTTTGGAGCTTCCTCTGAGATATCTGAAGATCCACTTCACTGCTGCCCAATGCTCTTTCCCTGGATTTGCAAGAAATCTGCTAGCAACACCCACTGCATATGCGATGTCTGGCCTCGTACATACCATCGCGTACATCAAACTTCCGACTGCTGAAGCATAAGGAACCTTCTTCATTTTCTCCTTCTCCTCATCACTTGAAGGACTTTGCTCTGAGCACAACCTGAAGTGACCTGCAAGAGGAGAACCAACTGGCTTTGCATTGATCATACTGAACCTATCCAATACCTTCTCAATGTACTTTTCCTGTGACAACCATATTTTCTTGATTCTTCTATCACGGAAATCTGCATACCCAGTATTTGCTTTGCTGGTCCCATATCCTTCATTTCAAATGAATTGCTCAGCTCCTTCTTCAACCTGTCAATCATAGACATATCTTTCCCAAGAATAAGCATGTCATCAACATAAAGTAGGAGTATGACAAAATCCTCACTAAACCATTTGATATACACACAATGATCTGAAGCCATTCTTTTGTATCCATTTTCAGCCATAAATGAATCAAATTTCTTGTACCACTGCCTTGGAGCTTGCTTCAGCCCATATAAGCTTTTTTTCAATCTGCAGACAAGATTTTCTTTACCTTTGACTTTGAAGCCTTCTGGTTGCTCCATATAGATTTCCTCCTCCAAATCACCATGAAGAAAAGCTGTCTTCACATCTAACTGCTCAACCTCCAAGTCTAGACTAGCAGCAATACCTAGAGCAACACGAATTGAAGACATTTTAACAACAGGAGAAAAAATCTCTTCAAAGTCAATACCTTTCTTTTGACCAAAGCCTTTCACAACCAATCTGGCCTTGTACTTTGGTTGAGAACAATGCTGTTGAGTCTTTAACCTGAAAACCCACTTGTTCTTTAAAGCCTTCCTTCCTCTTGGTAGTTCCACTAAATCATATGTGTGGTTCTTCTGTAAGGCATCCATTTCTTCCAGCATACCTACTAACCACTCCTTTTTCTGCTCACTTTCAACTGCCTCCTGGTAACATTCTGGTTCACCTGCATCAGTAAGCATTATATATTCATCTGTAGAATACCTTTTGGAAGGTTGACGTTGTCTGATAGATCTTCTCAGCTGAGGCTCTGTAGGAGGTTGCTCCTGATCTCCTTCCTGCTCAACATGTCCTACAGGTGAGTTAATACCTGCTCCTGCACTATTTTCTTGCACATCTCCCCTATCACCCTGATTTACTAGAGGAGTAACTGGATCACAGTCTGTTAATCCTCCTGCAGAAGACTTGACTGACACCTCCTTCTTGAAGTCTTGAAGGGTTTGATCTTCAAAAAATACCACATCTCTGCTTCTGAATACCTTCTGCTTTTCTGGATCCCAAAGTCTATAACCAAACTCATCATGTGAGTAACCAAGCAAAGCACATTCTTTTGTCTTACCATCCAGCTTGGACCTCTCAATGTCTGGAACATGTGCAAATGCACGACAACCAAACACTCTCAAGTGCTTATAAGAGACATCTTTTCCTGACCATACACGCTCTGCAACATCACCATCTAGAGCTGTACATGGTGACAAGTTTATTACATCAACCGCTGTCTTCAATGCCTCATCCCAAAATCTTTTAGGTAACTTGGACTGTGAAAGCATACATCTGATCTTTTCCATGATGGTGCGGTTCATTCTCTCTGCAATTGCATTATGCTGAGGAGTACCAGGAACTGTCATCTCATGTTGAATGCCATGTGATCTGCAATAATTATCAAATAACCCTGTGTACTCACCACCATTATCTGACCTTATACATTTCAGTTTCTTTCCTGTCTCTCTTTCAACTCTGGCATGAAACTCTTTGAAGACATTAATAACCTGATCTTTAGTCTTCAAACCATAGACCCAAACTTTTCTAGAAAAATCATCTATAAAAGTGACAAAATAAAGTGCACCACTGATGCCTGGAACATTAACTGATCCACTAGGAGTTTTTGTCCTCAGAGGACCACAAACATCTGTATATATACGATCCAAAACATGCATTTTTCTAGATAAAGCAGGACTAGCAAAAGAAACTCTATGTTGCTTGCCAACCAAACAATCAACACATGGGTTCAGATGTACACCTTTGAAGTCTGGTAGAACTTCTTCCTTGGAAAGAACTTGCAGCCCCTTCTCACTCATGTGTCCCAGTCGTTTATGCCACAACTCCATGCTGAAGTCGTTCTCTGTAACATTCAACTGTTCACCATAAGCTTTAGCCTGCAACCTGTATAAAGTGTGACATTTCTTCCCACTGGCTACAACAAGTGAACCTTTACTGAGCTTCCATTGCCCTTTATGAAATCTGCTATCAAAATCTTCATCATCAAGTCTTCCAACTGAGATTAAATTTAGCCTCAAGTCAGCTACATGCCTTACATCCTTGAGCACCAACTTACAGCCAAGATTGGTCTTCATGTGGATGTCACCCATGCCAATGATGTCTGCTGTGCCTTGATTTCCCATCTTGACAACACCAAATTTTCAGTCTTATATGTAGAAAAAAACTCCCTCCGTGGTGTAGCATGATAAGAAGCACCTGTGTCAATCACCCACTCATGATTCTGACACTCACATGAGAAGATACCATCAGAAGTAGACAAAATCAAATAATCATCACTCTGCACAGTAGCTGTGATATTCTCCTTTGACTCTGTATCCTCCACTTCTTTTCCCTTTTTCTTACTCTTCTTAGGCTTCTTACACTGATTCTTGTAGTGCCCTTTCTCACCACAGTTATAGCAAGTAATATCTTTTCTTGACCTTGATTTGCTTCTACCCTTGTATGAATTGTCTCTATTTCTAGACTTTGACCGTCCTCTATTCTCTGAGACAAGTGCCTGTGAATCAATCTGAGAAGTTGCTGAATTTTCCTTCTTAACTCCTCATTCAACAAACTGCCTGTTACTTGACTCATGGTGATAACACCGTCTGGTGCAGAATTACTGAGGGAAACTACCAGTGTCTCCCAACTTTCTGGCAATGAACTGAGAAGTAACAATGCCTGCAACTCATCATCAAGAGACATTTTCATAGAGGATAACTGGTTATTAATACTCTGCATTTCATTCAAATGCTCAGCAATAGAAGCACCCTCTTTATATTTCAGATTCACTAGTTTTCTGATCAAGAAAGCCTTGTTGCCAGCTGTTTTTCTCTCATATAGACTTTCTAACTTTTTCCAAAGAGAGTTTGCAGAAGTCTCAGTGGAAACATGGTGAAAGACACTATCATCCAACCATTGCCGAATAAAACCGACTGCCTTCCGATCTAACATGATCCAAGCATCGTCTGTCACTGTAGCGGGCTTTGCTTTGACCCCTTCTAAAGGTCCATATAGATCCTTGCAATATAAGAGGTCCTCCATCCTTGGTTTCCATATCATCCAATTGTTTCCGTTCAGACTGATCATGCGGGAAACATTACCGGCCTCCATGCTCACACACAAAAAAAATTCACAGGCTCTGATACCAGTTGATGGGAAAGAATCCGTGTACGAGCAAATACTAGCAGACCGTAATACGCAGCGGAATAATAAATAAAAATGCGCAAACCATACAATCACAGAAACACCAAGATTTACGTGGAAAATCCCTTCAAGATAAAGGGAAAAAAACCACGGGCAAGCCAGAGAAGAAGATCCACTATAAAATAATAAATATCCAAGTCTCAAAGTCCCTTGCCAGAACTTGAGAAACAATCACAAGAGAATAATAGGGATATAAGGATTACATCACCGAAAAATACGGTCTCCTGCGTTACCTCCTTATTTTCTTCCCTTCTCTTCTTCTTCTTCTCTTGTTTTTCTTCTGCAGCACCTTCACGTGATTCCTGGAGTGGAAGTCCTCCCGCGTAGTTAAGCACCAAGCAGCAGCCCTTCCTTCTCTTCCCCTAGCAGTCCATGCTCCTAGAAAAAAGAAATACCTGCTACATGCTTCTCCTCTTTTTTTTTTTTCAGACGGCTGCTCCTTAAAAAAGAGAAAACCCAAAAAAGGAAGGCGGCTACTCCTTTTATAAAAGAAAGAAAAACAAACCCTAGTAGAAAAAGGAGTAGCGCTCCCTTTTGCCCTAATGGGCTGAATAAGTGGGCCATGGGCCCAACATGCAAATCATAATTTCACTGTGGCCATGGCTGAGCCAAATAGTGCTGAGCCAAATAGTGGTTGCTTGTTTTATTTCTTTTTAATGAAACAAAATTGATGCACAAGGAGGTCCAAGTGACGAAACGTATCCATTTCATTTCACATTTAAGATGCAAAATTATTTAGTCAATTTATCGTGTGACACTTTCTATATATCGAGATATGTTTGTCACACGAGACTAGTTTACTAAAATTTGTGACGTAAAGTATTTCGGCGGAATTAAGTAGTGAAAATGATGGGTTTATGTCTCAAGATAGAGAGCCACACTCTCAAGTCTTAACTCTTAACTTCCAGCAATCTCTCTTGCCCAAAGCTTTCACAAAGTCGTCAACTAACATTCAAAAAGGCGCGTGGTGGAAGTGCTTGCATCCATTTTCCTTGCCGGATTCTGCATTTGACCTCCGGAAGGCAATGCGATGCCCGAGTTTAGCGGAGCCGTTTTTTTTTTTTTTTTATTGGTGCCCACGGGACTCGAGAGTTGTCAACGATATTAGCTCAACCTAAATTTACGCCTCCTAGCTTTTGTTTTCTCTAGCCTTTTCTAGTTAGTTAGGCCCCTAGTGTACTGTTTTTCGGTGCTGATTGACCTTAGATTATGGGACAATTTCCGAAGGCCCTAGAAATCAAGGAACTCACGAGGTCCTATTTTTCAATAAATCAACTTATTTCCTCTATTAGTCGGTATGGTAATCAGCTAATATCAAGGAACTTGCCACAAAGTAATTTCACAGAGAATTTTCTTTGCTTAGTTAGCATTATAGTCAACTTCTATGGCTCAAACAGAAGCTTCTTTGAAAGTAGTCGGCATGGTAGCTGACTACTTAAAGTTTTCTTCTATTTCTTCTTGAGTAGCTAGCATGGTAGCCGACTATTGAGGAAGTAGTCGGCAACCATACCAGCTACTGAGATGGGAAACATTGGTTAGCCGACATGATAGCCAGCTATTGTGAATCATTAAAGTTTCATCTTGCTTACAACTTATAAGAGTTATGGTATATTCTTGATATATTTGCTGTAAGGCTCCCTTGTGTCTGTGAAATAAGAAGCTAACCGGGTAGGCTAAGACTATAATCATTTGGGATAACGATTGTGAATAAAAATTTCAAGGGATTCTTGGGGAGTGGATATAGATGCTCAGTTTGGCACCGACCACTATAAAACCTCTTGTGTTTGTGTGATTGGATTTTGTTGTGCTTGATTTATTCTCACTTTACCTCACTGCACCTTCAAATTATAAAACTCTAATTTTATATTATTGCACATATCTGCTAAGATTTTAAAATTTTTAAAAGAACCCCATTTACCCCCTCTATTGGGTTACAATATTTGGACAACAATAGTTAAGAGATCAAAAGTGATGGGGTCGCGCCCAATCCAAACGCCCTGCTAGCCAGCTGGCCAGCTGGCGTAACATTCTAGCGATGAGGTCAAATCAACTTTGATGAGGTCGGGTCACCCTGACAACCCGGACCACCTTTATACTTTGGCCATCTAAGCCGAGCTATCCTTATTCCTCGGTAACCCGAGCTATCCTTATACTTCGGCCATCTAAACCGAGCTATCCTTATTCCTCGGTAAGCCGAGCTATCCTAATACTTTAGCCATCCGAGCCAAGCCATTCCTCGGTCATTCGAGCCGATCCATTCTATACCTCGAAAACCAGGTTATTCCTCATTCAGGCCAAACCACGACATTCAAAATACCTCTGCAAAATCTGGCGCGAGAGAGTTCGAATCCATTATAACTGAATAAGACTCCATGCAACGAATCATGCCCAGAAGTGGCCTAGGATATGCGAGAGTGGCCTAGGTCTATGTGATCATTGAGCCTCAAAGCATCAACTGGCTCTCCCAGCCGTCGATCCTCTAAATGACAAGATACGGACCCTACCGACCTCATAACAAACTTGATTCGAATCCTAACAGTTTTCAGACCCCATCCAAGGCACGTCTAAGGAATCAGGTGATCACCTATAAATACCACAGCATTCCAATCTGTCAGATATGCGCGTAAACTCTAAGACAACCCCTTACGCATTCATTTCACTCACTGAATCTCATACTCCATTAGAGCTCTCTCAAGAGCCTGGAGGAGCATTTTCTCCGTGAGAGTCTTCTCCTCACATCTGCTTGCTGTGAATCTCCACTGACTTAGGCGTCGGAGGGTCCTCCGCAGAGGGCAACCCCCACAGCACCCTCTGCGTGCAGACTGTCTTGCAGGTTCTACCCCGAGGTGACGGTATCGGCGTCCGGATCAGGAGCCGAAAGCGCACCCGAGTTGGAGAACGGATTTTCGTAGCAACAGATTGGTGCTAGAGGAAGGGTCTCAAGTCCCATAAACTTATGATCCAGGAGACAAGACTCAAAAATCGGAGCAAAGTATCCTCTAATGGCCAATCGAAAGAGAGCCACATCTGAAGCTTAGGACCAGGCCGCCTCTCAAAGGCCTAACCCGATTAGCGGTGCGGCACCTCCGCTACCACCGCCAGCTGAAACTCCTTCGCCGCCGGCAACGGCGGTAACCTTGGATCGGTTCGCCACTCTAGTTCAGTAGGTCCAAGCATTGACCCAGCTAGTCCAGGGGTTCCAGGCGATCCCTGGAACTGCTATCCCTGCCTCTCAGCCCCATAAGGAGGCTGCTGCTGCCCCTGCCCCGCCAGCAATTTCTTCTTTCGATCTGCCTGGGGCAGTGGATTGCGGTCACCGGCCCACAAAGGCAAATCCGGCGCTGCAACGAGCTGGAGGAAAGAGCCCGCTCAGATCCAGGCGGGTCCGCTCCCTCTCCTCGGTGTCCTCCCAGGATTCGATAATGCTGCCATCTTCTCCTCACCCGATCTCTCATACCACTCTAGATGAAGGGATCAGACAGCATATGCAGGAGATGTGGCAAGAGTGGCGTCGAGAGTTGGACGCTGCCAAGCAAGCTCCTCCATCCCAATCGAAAGCGGAGCAGGGCATCCCCTTCTCCGAGAGGACCATGAGGGAAGTGATTCCCCCTCATGTCAAGCTCCCTATCATCGAGCCGTATCATAGATCCATCAATCCTGATGACCACCTCAGTAGCTTCAGGTCCATCATGATGTTCCATGGGGCATCAGATGTGATCCTGTGCAGAGCCTTCCCCTCTACTTTAAGGGGATCTGTCCGAACCTAGTTCAATAGCCTAAAACCATGTTCCATTGATTCTTTTGATGAGCTGAGCTGTCTGCTCATTAGCCAGTTCGTCAGCATCCGTCGCCAATGATGGAGATCCGACTCCCTCTCCGAGATCAAGCAAAGAGAGGGGGAGTCGCTGAAGAGTTACCTTGGCCACTTCAACATGGCCATCCTAGAAGTCGACCATCTTAACCATGAGGTAGCCATGTCCGCCCTGGCCGGAGGACTGTCCATGGAGGGAAACTTTTACTTGGCCCTGGAGGTGAATTATTCGAAGAGCCTTTCGAACATGATGTCCCTAGCGGACAAATACGCCATAGTAGAAGAATCGAGGAGGTCAGCTCGGGCTGAACAGCTGAAGAAGAAAGAAGCAAAGGGCCCGGACAAGCAGCAGGCCCACCACCGTGCTAGCCCACCTCGCCACCACAGGGCTCCTCCACCGCCGCCTCGGGACCAAACTCGGAGTCCAGCCTGAAGATTCGACCGCTATACTCCCCTTACCGCGCCAAGAGTGCAGATCCTGATGGAGCTCGAGCAATTGATCCAGCAAGGCAGACTGAACCGGTTAGGGGCCCCCCTGAGCCGATTAATGAAGAGAATCGCCAGCTCGCCAGCTCCCACCGCCAAATCCTTCAATTATCGGCAATGTTAATATGATAATGGCGGCCGGATCCTCATCTTCTTGGCCAAGCGAGGAGGAGAACCCGCCGAAGAAAGCACGAGTCGATGAGCTCACTTTCTCTGATGAAGACCTTGGGGAAGTATAGTACCCCCATGATGATACTCTGGTTGTATATTTAAATGTGAACAATTACGATGTACACCGGATTCTGGTTGATAGTGGAAGCTCTGTTAACGTTCTGTATTTTGATGCCTTTGTGAGGTTAAAATTTCAGGTAGAAAGCCTTCGACCGGTGGAGCCACCCTGGTGGGCTTCAAAGGTGACTCCATAATCCCTGAAGGAGTCATCACTCTATCGGTCCAAGCCGGCACCTGGCCCCATGTGGCTACCGTATTCATGGATTTCCTTGTGACCGAGCTCAGATCTCCCTACAATGCCATCCTCGGTAGACCAGGGCAAATCTCTCTCAAAGCCATCATTTCCATTCCCCATCTCGCCATGAAATTTCCCACTGAATGGGGAGTGGGGGTTGTTCGAGGAAGCCAGATAGTAGCTCGGCATTGCTTTGTTGCCGACCTCCAATCCAGAAAGCCCGAGATGGATGGGCTGAATGCTCGAGAAGATCTCATTGAGCAACGAGGAGAGCCCACCGAAGAATTGGAAGAGATACCACTCGACGAGGCTCGGCCCGAACGAACTATAAAGGTCGGATCGCAGCTAGAAGGAAAGCTTCGACAGGAATTGATCGAGTTCCTTCGGAGGAATGCCGACGTCTTTGCCTGGTCTGCATCGGATATGCCTGGAATCAGCCCAGACGTCTTAATCCACCACCTCAGCGTGGACGAAACATCCAAGCCCATTAAGCAGAAGAAGAGGAGCTTCGCCCCAGAGCGCCAAAAAGCCATCGAAGAAGAGGTGGATAATCTCATCAAAGCCAAGTTTATCCGGGAGGTTAGTTACCCCGACTAGCTGGCGAACGTGGTCATGGTGAAGAAATCGAATGGAAAATGGAGGATCTGCATCGACTTCACTGACCTCAATAAGGCTTGCCCAAATGACAGCTTCCCTCTTCCGTGGATTGACCAGCTCGTGGATTCAATTTTAGGCCATCAAATGCTAACTTTTATGGATGCCTATTTAGGCACAACCAGATCCGAATGGCGCCCAAAGACGAGAAGAAAACTGCCTTCATCACCGACCGAGGTATCTATTGCTACCGAGTTATGCCCTTTGGTTTGAAAAATGCAGGTGCCACTTACCAAAGGCTAGTCAACAAAGTCTTCAAGAAGCAAATCGGTTAAAACATGGAGGTGTATGTTGATGATATTGGTAAAAAGCAAGGAGGCATCCCAGCACATCGAGGACCTTGCGGAGAGCTTCTTTACACTTCAAAAATACCAGATGAAGCTCAATCCTACCAAATGTGCCTTCAGAGTCAACTTCGGGAAATTCCTCGGCTTCATGGTTTGACAGCAAGGCATCGAGGCAAACCCTCAAAAAATTCAAGCCTTGTAGCAAATGACTCGCCAGGGTCAGTCAAGGATGTGCAGCGCCTCACCGGGAGGGTAGCAGCCCTCAGCCGCTTCATTGCTCGGTCAGTCGAGAATGCCTTTCCTTCTTCAAAGTTCTTCGGTCGGCCAAAAACTTTCAGTGGACCCTAGACTGCCAGAAGTCTTTCGAAGACCTCAAGAAATACCTCGGCTCGCCACCTCTCCTTAGTAGCCCAAAGCCAGGGGAGGTGCTAAATCTGTACCTGATAGTCTCTGAAAACGCTGTTGGCTCGGTGCTAACCAGAGAGGAGAACAGAGTTCAAAGGCCTGTTTATTATGTTAGCAAACTACTCAAAGACGCTGAGATGAGGTACACTTGGGTCAAAAAGATGGTCCTAGCTCTAGTGACATTGGTCCAAAAGTTGCGGCCATACTTCCAGGCGCATACTATCATCATCCTGACCAACCAACCTCTCAAGGCAATTATCCATCGTCCAGAACAATCAGGAAGAATGACCAAATGGGCTATCGAGTTGAGCGAGCACGACATTCAATATCAGCCCCGTTCAGCCATTAAAGCCCAAGTTCTAGCAAACTTCCTCCTCGAATGCATCATACCCAAAGATGGCTCTGTTTCGGATACCCTCGGACAACCAAAGCTAGCGCCCCATGGTTGCTTTACGCCGATGGATCCTCCAGCGCAGGCAGTTTTGGCGCCGACCGAGTCCTCACCAGTCCGAAAGGCTCGACCTTTGAATATGGCATTCGCTTCTCGGCCTCAAACAATGAGGCAGAGTACGAAGCCTTAGTCTCCGGACTCGAATCGCCCAGGAGCTTAAAGTCAAGAAGCTGATTGCCTACACCGACTCCCAATTGGTGGCTGGTCAGGTGCAGGGAGAATTCAAGGCTCGAGAGCCGAGCATGATTCGGTATCTCCAAAAGGTGCACGATCTATCTTCCTATTTCAATGAATTCAAAATTGTTCAGATCCCAAGGGTTGAAAATGCATGCGCCGACCTACTATCCCGCCTGGCGACTATGGAGTCAATGAATCTTGAGCAAAAATTCTACATGGAAGTCCTAGAGAAGCCCAGCATCGTCGATGTTGATGACATGATGCAGGTTGATACCGAACCATCCTGGATGGACCCCCTGCACTAGTACCTCAAAGAAGGGTTGCTGCCCGCTGATAGAAAGGAAGCGAGGAAGTTGAAATTGCAATCATCTCATTACATCATGGTTGATGATTGGCTATATAAGCGATCCTTCTCCATGCCATTTCTCAAATGCCTCCGTCCATCAGAAGCCAATTATGCTCTTTGGGAGGTTCATGAAGGCATCTGTGGCAATCACCTCGGCAGCTATGCCCTGTGACACAAAGTGCTACGCCAAGGATATTATTGGCCGACGATGCAAAAAGATGTTGACGACCTTATTCGAGCCTGTGATGCATGCCAACGATACTTAAATATTCAGAGGCTCCCCTCTGCTCACCGACTTCCATCTCATCCCCCTGGCCCTTCGCCAAGTGGGGAATGGATATACTTGGTCCTTTCCCCTTGTAACGAGGCAAAGGAAGTTCTTATTTGTTGCAATTGATTACTTCACTAAGTGGGTTGAAGCCGAGGCAGTCGCCCAGATAACCGAAGCTTGGGCTAAAGACTTTAAGTGGAGGTCCATCATCTACCACTTCGGTCTTTCCCACACCATCATCACCGACAATGGGAAGCAATTTGATAATCTGAAGTTTTGGGAGTTCTGCGAGGATCATGGCATTCTTCATCGCCTGACATCGGTCAGACATCCTCAAGCTAATGGGGAAGCCGAGGTAACAAATCAAACTCTATTGTAGGGAATTAAAGCTCGGCTCAACAAAGCGTGAGGCAGATGGGCGGAGGAGCTCCACCATGTGTTGTGGGTGTATCGAACCACCGAGAGGGCTCCCATGGGCCAGACTCCATTCAAGATGGCCTTCGGCACTTAAGCTGTTATCCCCATGGAAGTCGGACTCACCTCCTCTCACACCGATGGCTACTCGGAAGAATCCAATGATGAACAACTCCGAATCAATCTGGACTTGATAGATGAAGTCAGGGAGAAAGCTCGGATCCGGATGGTGGCTTACCAACAAAGAGTTGCTTGCTACCATTCAACCAGAGTCAAAGGGAAGTTTTTCTCCTCGGGTGATCTGGTACTTCGGAAGGCATCCGTCTCAAAGCCACTGGAGCAAGGAAAGCTGTCTCCTAATTGGAAGGGTCCTTATCAAATTATGGAGGTGATCAGACCCGGCACCTACAAGCTCCAAGATCTAAATGGAAAAATCTATTCCTCGGATGTGGAACTCGGATAATCTCCGCATTTATCATCAGTGAGAGTACACCCTCCCTGAACTTACTTTGTCCATTGAATTAAATTTTCAAAGATTCAAAAATTTTCTATTTTCGTTGCTTTCTTTGATGGCTACGATGAGAGACAGGTTTATAAATCCTTGGTCGGGCCGAGCGATCTTCGAACCTTGGCCGCGCTAAGTAAAATATATCCTAGCCGGGCTAGGAGGACTACATACCTTGGTAGCGCCAAGTAAAATATAATCTTTATAAATCCTCGGTTGGGCCGAGCGATCTCTGTACCTTGGCAGCACCAAGTAAAATATAATCTTTATAAATCCTCGGCTGGGCCGAGCGATCTCCGTACCTTGGCAGTGCCAAGTAAAATATAATTTTTATAAATCCTCAGCCTGGCCGAGCGATCTCCGTACCTTGGCAGCGCCAAGTAAAATATAATCTTTATAAATCCTTGGCCGGGTCGAGCGATCTCTGTACCTTAGCAGCACCAAGTAAAATATAATCTTTATAAATCCTCGGCTGGGCCGAGCGATCTCCGTACATTGGCAATGCCAAGTAAAATATAATCTTGAAGCCTCGGTCAAACTGAGTGATATATTATCTGAAGCCTCAGCCAAACCGAGTGATATATTACTTGAAGCCTCGGTCAAACCGAGTGATATATTGTCTGAAGCCTCGGCCAAACCGAATGATATATCTCTAAAGCCTCGGCCAAGCCGAGTGATATATTTCTGAAACCTCAACCAAACCGAGTGATATATTATCAGAAGCCTCGGTCAAACCAAGTAATATTTTGTCTAAAGCCTCGGCCAAGCTGAGTGACATATTTCTGAAGCCTCGACCAAACCGAGTGATATATTATCGGAAGCCTCGGCCAAACCGAGTGATATATTTCTAAAGCCTCGGCCAAGCCGAGTGATATATTATCTGAAGCCTTGGCCAAACCGAGTGATATACTACCTGAAGCCTCGGTCAAGCCGAGTGATATATCTCTAAAGCCTTGGCCAAGCCGAGTGACATATTTCTGGAAGCCTCGACCTAAACAAGTAATTTCTCAAACACTCTGACGCGATTAAGACATCCTGTTATGCTTCGGCAGAGGTTAGTAACCTTCCTTCACTTACCAGCAAGATTATGCAAATTATTTCTTCTCAAAGAAATACATACATCATTCCTTAAACAGGATCATGTTTATTGCATAAGTTCGTAGGGCCGCCCAGGCCTTTCTCTGACCTACATAGAGATAAACACTTCCCTCACAGGGGACTAAATAACATGTTGGCAAAAATAAAGTAGCAAGAATGCTGTTGAACTTATAGATTATGCTACGGATTGGAAAGCATAAAATGAGAGTAGCAACTCTCGACACAATTTCATCAGAAAAAGGAACAGATGTTGAAAGAAGAAAGAGCATAAACTTTCTTTATTAATGAAAAGATTACAACCTCTCAAGAGGCATTACAAGTGCGTCAAGGCATAGGAAATACAAACAAATAAAAGCTCGGCTGAGCAGCTTTGGTCGATAACGATGTCTTTACATCCGACCCAGAAATCAGAGAAACCAGACAAGCTCCGTTGAGCCACTGGTTAAGGCCAAAGAGCAAAGTGGGCCATCCACGAATCCCTCGGATGAACACATGGAGGGATCATGACCAGGCCAAGGGCTCGTGGATGCTTATGCCAATGAGGCATCCCCCAAAATGGGATGCTAAACTGCTAGCCACTGCCCGACAATAAAAGGCAGAGAACCGGCAGTCTAACATCGCCTTCCTCCCTCTTCACATGGGAAGAAGATTCCTTAGACAGATGAGCCGAGGAATCTAAATTGGGTAGGGAGACGAAGTTCATGTAAATCATGGGGTGTACGTATGTCATGCATTTCCCGCGATCCCTATGGCAAGTGAAAAACGACACACAGGAAGCGCATATGTGTGCTCCCCATATGACCTCTGCGGGCCTCCCATGCACTCTCCATATGACCTCTGAGAATTCCTCCCTTGAGGACTGGTTGTCTTCAGTAGTTTCTCCATCACCCCAGCTATCTGGGATGAACCAGCTTTCAAAAGGAAAGCTCAGTCTCTCCACTTCCGATGAGACAGACGCCATGGAAACCCTTACGACTCACAGGAAAGAAAAGACTTTGAGGGATGGCCTGGCATAGTCCACTCCCAACCCCTTTTTATAGGCAAACAAGCCGGAGGTGGTCATTAAAGAAGGGAGCCTTGGAATTCGAAACGCCCGGGCTACGCTATCACGTGGTGGTTCAGGATAAAAGGGAACTCTCCAAAGCGCACCGAGCACATTTCCCAGACTATGACGCGCGATAGAAGATTTCCCTCTGATCTCGAATCAAGAGCCTTAAATATAGGAAATCGTCTGCCTCCTCGAGATACGAGTAGGCCTGGGAAATCGCCTTGTGAAAACGATGCCATCCAATGGAGATTGAATGCTTATCATGTACATTAAAAAGACCCATATTAGAAAAGGCCAACGGGATAAATGCCTTATGCAAAAAACAAAGCATCCTTCGGCAAATTAAAAATCCATCTCACCCGCTTAGGAAGAAAACAAGATGATTTCTTATAGACCAAGCTATCCACCAAATCTTGGCCCCAGTCAAAGTACTTGCGCAGTCTTTGGTCGTATCGCGCCAAACCATTTTATGCCTCGGCCAAACGAGCCAATTTTTTACTTCGGATAGACCGAACTATCTGCTTAGCCTCAGCCTCGACCGAGACGTTTTCCAAGGTTCTAGCCAAACTATTCTCTACTTCGGCGCACTAAACCATCTGCTAGGCCTCGGCCTTGACCGAGACATTTCCTTAAGTTCAAACCAAGCTAGCCTTCGTCAGCAAAGTGAATTGGTTCAACTTTGAATAAATAGGACATTCAATCTGGAAAGGAACACGAATTGATTCATTCGCCATCTGGAAAAACCCATGACAAAAAGATCATCTGAAAAAGACAAGCAAGTGGAGACGAAAGATCCATTCATTAAAAGTTTCGGCTAGGTTATAAATCTGAGAAGAAAAAATACGCGAGCGACCCTTAAGAATCAGGGATCGGATCGGTCCCAGGAGCTTCCTCGGTAACATCCGAGAGGACTCGACCCGCTTCACCCACTTCAAATGTCGAAGGAAAAACCTCGGGTTCCTTGGCAGCGAGCTAAGGGCATTCTTCGGGAGCCGCAGCTTCATTAGGGCCCAGGATAGCCTCAAGATCGACGTCTGAAATATCCTCATATTCAGTTTCCTCGGCCCTTGGAGTACAGGCATCAAAGCGTTCGGCATCCAAAAAAGATAAATCCCATTCGGGATGCGCCCGAGAGATCTTTGCTCGAGTCTCCTCGCCAAACCTAAATGCTTCGGCACAAGCCTCTCTACGCTCCTCAGAAAATTGGGTAGAACTCTTGTACTCCTCCACAGCCGAAGCAATTCGGTTATTGGCTTCAGTTAACTGGCCCCCGAGATTGATGTTCATCTGATGGCTCACGGACAATTCCGCCCTTAGAGCTTTAAATTGCTTGTTGACCCAATTATTGATTTTGATGATTAATAAAGGAATTGAGTATATTTATTTGATTACTAATAGATTTGATAAGTGTTTCAGGGCTTAAAAATATTTGATTGATTTAAAGGCATTAAGAAACGTGTTTTGAATCAATTGCAAAATATAAGTTTCAAAGTTTCAGAACCTGGAGTCGACACCTAGGAATGCTGGAGCCGACCCCATGGCCAGTCAAATATTCTTCTAATTTTTGATACGGTCCAGAACCGACACCTAGAGTTTCGGAGCCGACACCCAGAGTTTCGGAGTCAACACTTACAGTGTTTGGAGCCGACTCCGATGCAGGGACAGAACGCTTGATTTTTGACTACCTTGGAGCCGACACCTACAGTCTTTTGGAGCCGACACATGTGCATGGCGAGCCGACACCTAACTTTTTCGAGCCGACTCCTCGACAAACTCAGAACTTTCTATTTTTGGATAAACGACTTGGAGCCGACACCTGAAAAGTTGGAGCCGACTCCAACCTATCTGGAATGAAATTTTAAAATGCCATATCAGCTCTAACGGTAATATTTTCTTTTTACCTAACTTCTAACGGATATATTTTGTTTGGAAAAACTTTCCAGGTACATTCCAACGGCTAGTTTTCTCACCAAAAATGGATTAAAGAAATTCTATAAAAGGAGGAGAACGCCGTTTGAAAAAAGAAGGATAGAAAAATGGAAAAATAAAAATAAAAATCCGTGAAGTCTTGAGCCTGAAATTCAAGAGAAAAGAGTTCAAACTCAAATCCTTTCACTCCAAAAAGCTCAAAGTGAAATCCAAGGTGCTCATATTGGAAAAATCGGAGGATTCCCAAAATAAAAGAAAAAGCTCTGTTTTTCTATGTTTTCTCAACTTCTCATTTGCAACATTTGCAATGAATCAAAGCTGAGGCCTGATTCAACATCTCCAAAGAGAAGAGGAAAAGAAGAAAAGAAGAAAAGCTCAAATTCAATCATCTTCAAAACAGGCTTTTCTAACCTTACTTATTCATTTTGAATATTGCTCATTTGAGGAGCTTTGTATTATTGAAAACGTTATTCTTTCTTATTTGTGCTAGTTCAATCAAGGGATTGAACTAGTGGAGGTAGTATACCTCGGGTCAAGCTAGATTAGCTTGAGTTTAGGGTTTTGTGCTGCGGAAAACCGGCTGGGTTCGTTGTGATCCCGGGAAACAACAAGTTTGAGTTGTGAGCTTGTAAAACAACTCGGCTGTAATCTAGTTGATTATAGTGTGGACCCAAGTGGATCTTGGGAGTGGACGTAGGTGTTGGATACACCGAACCACTATAAAATCTTTGTGTTTGCCGTGCTTTGATTATCTCTTTCTCTATCTCCTTGGTTGTATTTAATATTACATTGCATTTCATCTATCTCCAAGCACATAGTTTTAAAAGGTTAAAATTTTTAAAGAACCCAATTCACCCCCCCCCCTCTTGGGTTGCCATCTGGGCCAACAATTGGTATCAGAGCTAGTGCTCATTAGATTTTGATCACACGATCAAGAGCTAAAGATCCAAATGGCAGCTCAAGTTGGATCTTCATTTGCTGAAGGTCATTCTACAAATAGACCTCCCTTGTTTAATGGTTCCAACTATTCATATTGGAAAGCAAGAATGAGGATATTCATTCAAGCTTCTGATTATGAATTATGGAGTGTTATAATTAATGGACCTAGTACACCCACACACGTTAGTTGATGGCACTATTGTTCCTAAGCCCGAAAGGGATTGGAATGATAATGATAGGAAAATGGCACAGCTCAATGCTAAAGCCATGAATGTTTTATATTGCTCTTAGATGCTAATGAATTTAATAGAATCTCTACATGTAATTCCGCAAAAGAGATTTGGGATAGATTAGAGGTTACCCATGAGGGTACAATCAAGTTAAAGAATCTAAATAAATATTCTTGTTCATAAATATGAATTATTTAGCATGGAACAAACTGAAACTATAGCATGCATGTATACTAGATTCACCGATATTGTAAATGGTTTGAAAAGTCTAGGTAAGACATATACTAACTCTGAACTTGTTCGAAAATTCTTAGGTCAATTCCAAGGACATGGGAAGCAAAGGTGACAGCAATCCAAGAAGCCAAGGACCTCAACACTTTACCCTTAGAGGAGCTTCTAGGATCACTAATGACCCATGAGTTAACCATGAAGAGCACATAGAGGAAGATGTTAAAAAGAAGAAGACTATAGCTCTTAAGGCTGTAGAAAGTGAGGAGAGCTGCAGTGATAATGATGATGATGATGATGAGACAGCTCTTCTAGCTAGAAAATTCAAAAAATTCATGAGGAGAAAGAGACCCTTCCACAAGAAGAAATTTGGAATTAAGATGGAAAGAGAAAAAGAAAAGGACAAGGACAAGGATAAAGAGAAAGACCCCTTGATTTGCTATGAGTGTAAGAAACCGGGGCACTTTAGATATGATTGTCCTCAAGAAATTACAAGAAGAAGAAGAAAGCCTATGTTGCAACTTGGAGCGACAGCGATGAATCCTCTTCAGAGGAAGAACAAAAAGAAGTTGCAAACATTTGCTTTATGGCAAACGACGACAACGAGGTAAGTTCTGAAAACCCTTGTGATGATTTGCATTTGATGAATTATTTGATGCTTTTAATGAACTTGTTGATGATTTTAAAGTTTTGAAAAAGAAATACAAATTTTGAAAAATGAAATTCAATTTCATTAAAGAAAAAGAAATCTTAACTAATGAATTAAAATGCTGAAATCTGAAAATAAAATTTGACAAAAGAAAAAGAATCAATTTCCAATGAAAATGATAAACTAAAGAAGGAAGTTGATAAATATAAAAATTAGTTGATAAATTTACTTATAGTTCAAAAAACTTAATTTGTTATTAGTAATCAAAGAGCTATATTTGATAAGGCTGGATTAGGATATAGACCTAACATAAAACAAAAATTTGTCAAAAACTTTTTAGAAAAGAACAAAATAGATTGTTACATGTCATTATTGTAACAAGAAAGGACATAAATCTTATGAATGTAATGTAGAAACAGTAATAAAAATTTAAATAGTAAAGGAAAGAAAATATGGGTTCCCAAAGGAACAATTTTTATGCTACTAACCATGAAGGACCCAAGAAAGCTTGGGTACCTAAATATAAGACTTAATTATTTTTGCAGGAGTGTCTTGCGGCCAAAAGATCAAAGAGAAAGTGGTATCTCGATAGTGGCTGCTCAAGACACATGACGGGTGACAAGGATCAATTCATCACCCTTGAAAGCAAAAGAGGAGGAGTTGTTACATTTGGTGACAATGGCAAAGGCCAAATCTTGGGGTTTGGTAACATTCAAATAACTCCCTCCACATATATTGAAAATGTTTTATATGTTGATGGTTTAAAACATAATTTAATTAGTATTAGCCAATTATGTGATAAAGGTTTTAAAGTATCATTTGAATCTTCTATATGCACTGTTTCTAATCCCATTGATAATAGCATTGTTTTTATTGGAAATAGAAATGGCAATGTATACTTGATTGATTTAGACAATTTGTCTACTAGTAATCATTGCTTAGTTGCTAATAATGCTAATATGAATGAGATTGGTTGGTTATGGCATCGTAGATTAGGTCATGCAAGCACACACCTAATTTCAAAATTAATTAGAATGGATTTAGTAAAAGGACTTCCACAACTAGATTTTGAAAATAACAAAATTTGTGATGCATGTCAATTTGGAAAACAAACTAGAAACTCTTTCAAAACTAAAAATATTGTTTCCACTTCTAGGCCACTTGAACTACTTCACATGGACCTTTTTGGACCTACTAGAACCACAAGTCTAGGAGGAAAGAAATATGGTCTTGTGATTGTAGATGATTACTCTAGATACACTTGGGTATTATTTTTAGCTCATAAAGATGAGACCTTTCCATTATTTTTGAAATTCTTCAAAAAGGTCACAAATGAGAAAAATAACACCATAGTGTCTTAGAAGTGATCATGGCACTGAATTTGAAAATCATTATTTGAAAACTTTTGCATAGAAAATGGCATCCATCATAATTTTTCAGCACCTAGAACACCACAACAAAATGGAGTAGTTGAAAGAAAAAATAGAACTTTAGAAGACATGGCCCGTACCATGCTATGTGAAAGCAACCTACCAAAATACTTTTGGGCGGAAGCTATAAACACGGCATGTTACATTCTTAATAGAGCTTTAATTAGGCCAATCATTAAGAAAACTCCTTATGAACTATGGAACAATAGAAAACCAAACATAAGCTACTTTCATGCATTTGGTTGTAAATGTTTCATTCATAATAATGGTAAAGATAATCTAGGAAAATTTGATGCAAAATCTGATGAAGGCATTTTCTTAGGATATTCAACATCTAGTAAAGCCTATAGAGTGTTTAACAAGAGAAACTTAATTGTAGAAGAATCTATTCATGTAATTTTTGATGAATCTTTAGCATCTAGTTCAAGAAAAATTGATGATGAGGAAGATACAAACATTCTAGAAAGAGACATTGAAAATTAAATATTGATGTATCTTCAGATCATGAACAAGAAGCTAAAGATAATGATTCCCCTAGTGTTGATGTTGTTGATGCAAATCATAATGATATAGATCTTCCTAGAGATTGGAGATATGCCTATGGTCATCCAAAAGAATTAATTATAGGTGATCCATCTCAAGGAGTAAGAACTAGATCATCAATGAGAAACATCAATAATCATCTTGCATTTGTATCTCAAATTGAACCTAAAACTATTGAAGAAGCTGAAAAAGATAATAATTGGATGTTAGCCATGCAAGAAGAATTAAATCAATTTACTAGAAATAATGTCTGGACTCTTGTAGATAGACCTAAAGATCATTCTGTTATAGGATCAAAATGGGTATTTAGAAATAAATTAGACGAAAATGGCATAGTAATTAGAAACAAAGCTAGATTAGTTGCAAAAGGATATAATCAAGAAGAAGGAATTGATTTTGATGAAACTTTTGCACCTGTAGCTAGACTAGAAGCAATTAGATTATTACTTGCATTTGCATGTCATATGCATATCAATTTATTTCAAATGGATGTTAAAAGTGCATTTTTAAATGGATTTATAAATGAGAAGTTTTTGTTGAACAACCACCTGGTTTTGAAGATCATGAATTTTCAAATCATGTTTTTAAATTGCACAAAGCACTATATGGTTTAAAACAAGCACCTAGAGCTTGGTATGAAAGATTAAGTAAATTTTTGATTGAAAATGACTTTATAAGAGGAAATGTTGATAAAACACTATTTTTGAAAAGAAAAGACAAGGATTTATTAGTAGTACAAATATATGTTGATGATATTGTATTCGGTGCTACTAACAATTGTTATGTCAAGAATTTGCTAAGTTAATGCAGGTGAGTTTGAAATGAGCATGATGGGAGAACTCAACTTCTTCCTAGGACTTCAAATCAAGCAAAGCAAAGAGGGAATTTTCATCAATCAAGCAAAATACACAAAAGAACTTCTCAAGAAATTTGGAATGGAGTCAATCAAACCACTTGGAACACCTATGAGTCCTTCATGCAAATTGGACAAAGATGAAGATGGTAAGAAAGTAGATCAAAAATATTACAGAGGTATGATCGGATCTCTTCTTTACTTAACAGCTAGTAGACCAGATATCATGTTTGCTGTTGTCTATGTGCTAGATTTCAATCTGAACCTAAAGAATCTCACTTAATTGCTGTAAAAAGAATCTTAAGATATTTAAGTGGAACTAAAAATGTAGGTTTATGGTATTCTAGAGACTCAACATTAAACTTGATTGCATATTCTGATTCTGACTATGCTGGATGTAAATTAGATAGAAAAAGCACAAGTGGTGCATGTCAATTTTAGGATGTAACTTAATCTCTTGGTTTAGCAAAAAGCAAAATTCGGTTGCATTATCAACTGCTGAAGCAGAATATGTTGCAGCTGGAAGTTGCTGTGCTCAAATCCTTTGGATTAAGAGACAACTTGAAGATTATGGCATAACACTTGATAAAACTCCAATTAGATGTGATAACACAAGTGCAATAAATTTAACTAAAAATCCAATTCAACATTCAAGAACAAAACACATTGAAATTAGATATCACTTTATAAGAGAACATGTAGCTAATAATGAAATTTGTCTTGATTATGTTAATACTGAAGAACAATTAGCTGATATATTTACAAAACCTTTGAGTGAAGAAGAGATTTTGTTATCTTAGAGGTGAATTAGGGATTTGTGACCCTTTGGAATGATTTTGAAACTCTAAGGAATGACTATCTAGATTTCTATTAATTTCTTGATTTCTTTCATAATTTTAAGGACAAATTATCTAGTCATCTGAGCAATTTGTTCCTTAATTCCAAAGATTTTTCAAAATTTTATGAATTTATTTTGACAAGTTTCAGTTGTTTGAATCTTAATTATTTTTCTCTGAAACTGTCAGTGGAGTCGACACCTCAGTTTGAGGAGTCGACACCTTTGTCTGTGTCGCTCTCGGTCCCTGACCTTGGAGCCGACACCCGTATAAGTGGAGCCGACTCCAGTTCGAGCGCTGACTGTGTTAGCGATTTGGAGTCGACACCCGACTTTGCGGGAGTCGACACCTGGGGTCCCAAATCGACTTTATTAGGGCAGAGTCGACACCTCGTCATTTCATTTCTTTTCAAATCCTTAACCAAACTCTTCCCAAACTCTCTCAAAGCCTCCCCATCTCTAATTCCACCCTATTCAAGCCTTCCTAAGGATCTAATGGCACCTAAGAGGAGAGGATCAGTGCTTGGAGCCCGGCAACCGGAAAACGATCGCGAGACGACCCGTGCGCGAGCCGTCTCCGAGTGATTCCTCTTCAACTGCTTCGGACAATCCAGACCCTTCATCCCCTCAGGTAGATACCCTAGCAGGGAGAGTGATAACAATGGGTAGGAAAGTTGATTTGAGTTCTTTCAATCCGAGGGCTTCTCTATTGGGAATCAAATCAAGGAACTAGGCTGGGATAAAGTGTGTTCTCTAGATGTTCCTACATATCCAGCCCTTGTCAAGGAATTCTATTTCAATCTGTCGAGAGGTGATGGTGGAATCGTGAGCTCAGTTAGAGGTAAAAGGATCCATCTCACTTTTCAGAAATTAGGAAACCTCCTTAGCATTCCCATTACTGGATTAGTTGCCGACATCCACAGTGAGAGGTCAGCAGCTCTATCAAGGATGTTAGGGAGAGAAGTTACAGAATTTGAGGAGATTAGGGCTAATCAACTGCCCTTGGAATTAAGATTACTTCACAATATTTGCAGTAGAATATTATTTCCAAAAACCGGTCGATTTGAGTATGTCTCCGAGCGAGACATTGTTGTGATGGACAGTGTGTTGACCAGTCAACCCATAAATTTAGCTGCAATGATGATATTTTATATGGCTGAGGCTGGAGGGAAAAGAAGATCATCCTTACCCTACGGCATGGTGCTAACTATGGTTTTCAGGAGCCAAGGGTTGTGATATTAGACAATGAACCTTCCAAGAATCTCAGGCATACTGATTACTACAGTTTGGCCACCTTGCATCGGATGGGATTTGTTAAGGTCAACGGGCAATGGGAAAGGAAAGGCACTTGGATGAGAGAGCCCCTGAACCTAGACCTTCTGCATCTTTTGAGGCTGGACCATCTGTGAGGGTTCCCTCTCCACAGCCTAGCAGTCCTGTTCCTGCCCCTGCACCCGCTCAAGTTCATGTTCAGTCATCCACTTCATCAGTTGGTTTTTCAGACCTTCAATTGGAGCAACTCAAATGTTTACTTGCTGCTCAGAAGGATGAATTGAAGACTGAGTTTGATAATAAGTTTATGAATATTAAAGAAACCCTTTATTCCCTGGATGATCGCATCTCTTCCATGCGCTGTGGACTCCTCACCACTGGTGACTGAGGAACCTCCGACAGGAGGATCGCCGGACCGACTGGCGACATTTCCTCGGCATCGTCCGACACAACTACTATTTGGAGGGGAGGAACCTCGACGGCTCTTTCCGAGCTTCCCCAATGACCTCCTCTGCTGTCTCACCTCCCTCCGGCAGGGAGGGCTATCGGTTACAGCCAGCGTTTCCACCTCCTTCCTCTTTGAAGCAGAGGAGCGGCGGCCAACATTGTCTTTTCTATGCTCCCTTGAGCGAGACCCAAAAGGACGAGCCCTCTTCTCGGACCTATGCTTATCCCTAGAGCCGGAGCCCCTATGGCGCTTGCCCAGCTCCCTCCTTATTTGGCCCGCAAACACGGACCTCTCGGCTAAAAACACAGTAGATGTTCAGTTATACAGTAGCAAGATCATATAAGCATGTTGACCATTAGAACAGAAACTTACCCTGAGGGTCGATGGAGCTAAGCCCGGTGGTGAAAAGGGCATCCTTTGCTAACAAGGTGCTAGCAGAGATCTCCTAACCACTGCGAAGGGTAGCCAGATCCCTTTTCTCCTGCTCGCTCAACTCCATATGCGCCTCTGGATCCTTCACATAACTAGCCCACCCTCTCGGAAAATCCGAGACAATGTTTCCTTCGGCAATGAGAAATCGAGACTTCCACCCCTTTATCGAAGAAGGGTTATCAGAAATCATCTTAAATGACTTCCGGGGGCCAATGTAGGGCCACTCAGAACATCTCCCAGAAACCAGATTGTAACAAACTCGAAATAAGGGAAGAGTCACAATCACCACAATGCGACAGCACATCGAGATGAACCCAATGAGATTGCGCCAGCTATTCGGAGCCACCATCATTGGACATATGTTGTAAAACCTCATCACTTCCTGTATCAACGGGTGAAGAGGGAATCGGAGACCTACCCTCAAGCTCTCCTCGTAGAAGAAGACTCCCTGGCTTAGCTCGGTTGAAACCGGGTGCTCGGTCCTCAGCGCCCATAAGGCTACGTCCAGAGGAACTCTATAATGGTGACGGATCCTATCCAGGTCATCTAAGGTTACCTCAGAAGCAACATCGCCTGGACCGCTCATGTTGGATGAATAGAGGGTAAGACACGAACAGACAAGCAAAGGCTCAGAGAGAGAGCGAAAAATCTCTGTGGCAGGGACAAAGGGGCGTTGCAGAAGGAGCGCTGCCCCAACCCTCTTTAAATAAGTGCTCCAGAAAGAAAGCCCTAGACGCCAAAGACCCCGATATGGGTGCCAGAAATAAAGGACTTCTGCCACGCGGAACCTCCGCTATCGCGACTTGTTAGAAACGAGGCATTTCCTCCTCGAGCAATGACGAAAAATGATGACGTAACAGCAGCCCATCATTTAAGAGATTATCATTACCCGCCTTTTTGAATCCCCCAAATAAAATTGCTCTAGAATTTTACTCCCTATATTCGAAATTACACTTCGGACTAGGGAGTGGGGGGCATGTGATGAGGGGTAAAATTGTCATTGCATTATTGACCGCTCACATTGGCGATGGGGTCACGCCCAATCCAAACGCCCTGCTAGCCAGCTGGCGTAACATTCTAGCGACGAGGTCAAATCAGCTTTGATGAGGTTGGGTCATCCTGACAACCCAAACCACCTTTATACTTTGGCCATCTAAGCCGAGCTATCCTTATTCCTTGGTAACCCGGGCTATCCTTATACTTCGGCCATCTAAGCCGAGCTATCCTTATTCCTCGGTAAGCCAATCTATCCTAATACTTCGGCCATCCGAGCCGAGCCATTCCTCAGTCATTCGAGCCAATCCATTCTATACCTCGGAAAACCAGGTTATTCCTCATTCAGGCCAAACCACGGCATTCAAAATACCTCTGCGAAATCCAGCGCGGGAGAGTTCGAATCCACTATAACTGAATAAGACTCCAAGCGATGAATCATGCCCAGAAGTGGCCTAGGATCTACGAGAGTGGCCTAGGTCTATGTGATCATCGAGCCTCAAAGCATCAACCGGCCCTCCCAGCCGTCGATCCTCTAACTGACAAGATACGGACCCTACCGGCCTCATAACAAACTTGATTCGAATCCTAACAGTTTTCAGACCCTATCCAGGGCACATCCAAGGAATCAGGTGATCACCTATAAATACCACAGCATTCTAACCTCTCAGGTATGCACGTAAACTCTAAGACAACCCCTTACGCATTCATTTCACTCACTGAATCTCATACTCCATTAGAGCTCTCTCAAGAGCCTGGAGGTGCATTTTCTCGTGAGAGTCTTCTCCTCACATCTGCTTGCTGTGAAGCTCCACTGACTTGGGCATCGGAGGGTCCTCCGTAGAGGGCAACCCCCATAGCACCCTTTGCATGCGGACTATCTTGCAGGTTTCACCCCGAGGCAATGGTATCGGCGTCCGGATCAGGAGCCAAAAGCGCACTCGAGTCGAAGAACGGATTTCCGCGGCAACATGACCATAAGCTGGCTAGGTAGGCCCGACCTCTTGAGATCTTCTCTTATCAGATTAAGGGTTAGGTCCTCTGACATGAATCCTTATTTAATATAATTGTTGAAGAGAGTTGATAGTTGAGAGCTGATAGCAAGTATAGGTAGCTGGTGATACTTAAACGCTATTATTAGTGTTGACCTTATATTGATTTTAATGACTATAAAATAATTAAGTATAATTATACTAATGACTTTGTTGTCGAGATAAATTGAATTACAGGTAAATATAAATCATCAAAAAAAAAGATGACTTCTTTAGTTCCTCATATGAAGATTGAACAAAGAAAGATACTTTAAAATTTAACAATTCTAAAGAAGATAAATTAAAGATAAAATAAATAAAATAGAGCAATTTTAAATGTTTTTTAAAATAAAAAAATATTTTAAAAAATAAATATTTTTTAAAAGATTAGAACTTGTGGCTGATATCGCATTTAGTAGGGTCGCCTACTTCAACACGTCTTAAGACGCGGAGAAACTTTGTCCGAGCACTCCAAAGTTGACAGTGTACGTGTCAAGTAATGAACCGACCGTCTAACCCTCTGGGCTGCAGATGCCAAGCTTTAATAAGACAATTTTTCTTTTTAAAAAAACAAAGGTTCCTTGATTAAGGCCCTTTCCCTCCGCACAATCTTCTGTCCGTTCTTGTCTTAATAAAATTTGGGAGGAAGCTTCTTTCCTCTTTCACTTCAGCTTTAAAATAATAATAATAATAAAAGTTTATTCTCAATTTAATAAAAATAAAAATATTCAAAGTGATTCTTTGGCATCATGAACTAATTCCACTCATAAAGAATCGGTTTGACTCATATTAAACCAAACCTGTGAATTGTCTTGATTCCATTTTAGCATGGTGTGGTATACCTCAGCATGAATGGTTAAAGGCAACTCAACAGACCTTAGGGAAAAAAAAAAAAAAAGAGAAAGTAAGCTTCTTGATTAATTTAAATAGTTTTTTGAAGCAAAGAAAAACTTAAATATTTAGCTTTTTTGTTTTGTTTAGTATTAGGGTTCTTTCCTTCCATCAAAAGCAAGAGAAATCAAGTACTCCATGTAGCCAATTAAGCTCTAAAAAACCAAAGGCAGGTCAATACGGAGTTGAAATGATTGGGCATCCTCAAACCCAATAAAATGCCACAGAAAACAATGTACTTTTAGGACAGCATAAATCTGACGTCATACTTTTATGCAAATTTGAAGTCCATCTACAATAGAACCTAACAGGAAGATAAGATTTTTGGGGTAAGAACTGCTTCATTATCTGAATTAATTACTGTTGTTGTAGAAATTTGCTCTTCGACTCGAATGCTGTTGGGTTTTGAATCTGAACGCTGATCTCTTATCTGTCTGAATCTGTAAGACAGTCCTCACGTAGAGAGTATTTGGGACAGCCCTCTGCAGAAGACCCTTCGACGTCCAAGTTGGTAGAAATTCATGACAAGCAGATATGAGGATAAGGCTCTAGTAGGAGAGATCCTCGAGGTCAATGACCTCTCGAGAAATCGGAGCTCTGGTCAAGCTCTAATGGAGTTTTTCAGTTGGAGTATCAGTGAAAGAGCTTGCGTACATGAAAGACTTTAGTGGCAGAGTATTTATAGACGATCAACTGATTCTTTGGGCACGTCACAGAGGGTCCAAAAATCATTGCGATTCGAATCGATTCAAATCAAGTTTGTTACGAGGCCGGTAGGATCTGTATCTAGTTAGTTAGAGGATCAACGGCCAGGAGAGTTAGTTGATGTTTTGATATTCGATGATTTTGTAGGCCCTAGGCCATTCTCGTAGGCCTTAGGCCACTTCTGGCAGTATTTGCATAATTTCCTGTTTAGGATCTTGTTCGACTATCATAGACTTGGAACTCTCCCATATTTGATTCTGCAGAGGTGTTTAAGCGCATTGGTCTGGCCGAGGTATGAGAACGGCTCGATTCACCGAGGCATGAGAATAGCTCGGCTCGCTGAAGTATGAGAATGGCTCGGTTCGTCGAGGCATGAGAATAGCTCGGTTCGCCGAAGTATCAGAATAACTCGGTTTGTTGAGGCGCGAGGATAGCTCGGTTCTGATGTTCTTTGGGTGTGACAGCTGTCCGACAGGATGTAGAGACTGGTCTCAACCCGATGTCTTGGATTGCACAAACATTAATGCGATGATAATTTTACCCCTCATCATATGCCCCCCACTCCCTAGTCTGAAGTGTAAATCGGATGTAGAGAGTAGAGTTTGGGATAATCTTATTCATAGGGATTCAAGGAGGCGCACAATGATGGTTTCGTAAATGACAGACCGCTGCTCCGCCATCATTTTATATCATTGCACAAGGAAAAAATTCCCCGTTTCTTGTGGGCAGCGACTGGGGAAATCTCACGCGGCGCGACCCCTATGTTTATGACGCCTACAGCGAAAGTTTTAGCGTTCAGGGTTTTCTTCCTGAAGTGCTTTTAAAAGAGGGGAAAGGGTTAGGGTGGCGCCCCTTCTGCAATGCCTTCTTGTTTCTTCTTCAGAGACTTTTCTTTCTCCTTCAAAATTTTTGCGAGCTTGTCTGCGCTTTGTTCTTCAACCCGACGCCATAAAGGGTCCGAATGGCGTAGCCTCTGAGATAAATCTTGAGGATTTGGACAGAATTCATCGCCGTTACAGGGTCCCTTGGGATATTTCCCTATGGCTTCCAAGGGCTGAGCATAGGGTTTCAACGGAAATGAGTCGTGGAGTATTCTTCTACGATGAGAGCTTAAGGGCGGGTCTCCGGTTTCCTCTACATCCGCTAGTATAGGAGGTGATGAAATTTTATAATATATGTCCGACGATGGTGGCTCCAAATAGCTGGCACAACCTCATCGGGTTTATCTCGATGTGTAGTCGTGTCGGAGTGACCGCAACTCTCTCCATATTCCGAGTTTGTTATACCTAGTTTCCAGGAAGAACTCCGAGTGGGCTTATATCGGCCCTCGGAAATCATTCAAAATGATATCGGACAATCCATCATTGATAAAGGAGTGGAAGTCCCAGTTCTTCATCGCCGAGAGGAACATTGGTTCGGATTTCCCTCGGGCATGGGCGAGTTATGTGAAAGATCCGGAGGCACGCCCAGAATTTTTCAAATAGGAGAAGAGAGATTTGGTAACCCTCCGCAGCGGCCGGGTGTTTTCGGCTAGTGTCCTCTTGTCGGAGGATGCCCTTTTGCTGCTAGGCTAAGCTCTGTTGACCCCCAAGGTGAGTTTCTTCCCTTCTTCTTGCAGTTGATATACTTAGATAATTTTACTACGATTTAACTGACTGTTTGCTGTGCTTATAGCCGAGAGGTCGGCATTCATGGGTCAAATGAAGAAGGAGCTGGGCAAACGCCATAAGGAATCTAGTTCATGCGACAAGCACAAGTCCGAGAAAAAATCTCGCCTTTTCGGGCCTCACTCAAAGAGGCCAAAGCAAACCAGCATCGGTCGACATTCCTCCACTTCGAAGAAGGGGAAAACGAGTGCATCGGCCGCGGTTGATGAGCCCCTCGCGCCGAAGGGAGGTATAGTGGTGGAGGAACAAGTTGTTGGGGGAAGCTTGGAGGAAGCTATTGAAGTTTTCCCCCTTCAAATAGTAGTTGTATCGGACGATGCCAAGGGGATGTCACCGGTCCATCTGGCAATCCCCTCGCCCAAGGCTAATTAGCCTTATTCATCGGAGGTTGGTAGCCCTAGAGCGCATGTGGATGAGGGAGAGGCCCCCGCTTTAATTGAGGGGTGAAAGAGATAGTCGCTATCGCCGAGGCTCAAGTGGAACTGCCCGATGGAGAGCCGACGGAAGTTGAGGGAGAAATTGAATCGGCAACCAAAATTCATGAGGAATTCCCTGTTGGAGGACTTTCTCCCGAGGTATTGGGAGAAGCTGTGGAGGAAGCCGAGGCTCTGATGAAGCCTGCTGGGGATGAGGAAATGCTTGAAGAAGAAGAAGAAACACCGAGTGGGGGGATGCCCAGATTGAAGTTCCCTCGACCGGAGCCGAAGTATCCGAGGCTTCACAAATTAAGGTCTTGATGGAGGAGGCCAAGCGAATGAAAGCTCCACAGGCTGAAACTTCTCGGATCAATCCTTCAACTGTGAATTTCCTCACCCACGATCCAGAGGTGGAAAATATGTTTACCGCTCTGATGCGGTTCATACTATGCACGAGAGAGAGTTCCTCGGCGGATGAGTCCGCCGCAGAGGATCTTGTCAAGGTGGCCTTCGGGTAGCCCGGGATGCCGAAGGATGTTTATCTCCTTTCCGAGATCGACAGCCCCGCCCTTATGAAGATTGCCACAAACTATGCCTCCTAAGTAAGTCATTATGTCAAGGTAACAAATTTTAGTCGGTTGGCTCAGTCGTGTTTTCTCACATACATCTTTCCTGCAGAATGCCTTACTCATGAGGGCACTGAGTTGGCATTTAAGCCTAGCCATGGGGGCCTGTGCTCAGGCCAGGAGGGAGGTTGCCGGCCTTTGGGAAAGGGTGGAATCGACCAACAAACTTTCCAAGGCTTTGGCATTTGTCCAAAAGGATCTCGAGAAGGTGAGCAAGTCTTATCAGGTGACTGCTGAGAGAGCCTCTCAGCTCGAGATTCAAGTTAAAGAACTCCATGGTTTTCGCGAGCAATCTGATAAAGCCTGTTTGGAGTTATCAAAGAAATAAAGGCTATGCAGCAGCGTTTTGATGAAAGATGGGGCGAACTGAAGAACAGTTTCGCAGAGGAGAAAAATAATTGAAATAAAAGGCTCGATGAGGAGGAGTGCAGGTACCGTCGGCAGCAAGACCAACTCGCTAATTTGAGTAGGAAGCTCGCCGACAGAGAGGGCCGAGTAAAATGGTAGCATGATCAAATTTTCAAGCTCACTGCCGACCTTGCCCAGTCTCATCGGGAGGGCAAAGAGAAATAATCGCGAATCAGCGATCTCAAGGCCAGGCTCCAACAAAATAAAGAGGATAAATTAAAAGCCCTCGATAGAGCCCACGAGCTGAGTACGAAGATGGCTCAGCGGGAGGAGGAGGTATAATGTCCCCTTATTTCTTTTTGTGCCTTTTCTTTTGGTTACCGCTTTAACCGATCCTGTGTTTGCAGATGGGAAGAATCGGGCTCGAAGGTCAGAAACAATTGAGGATCCTGAGAGAGGAGTTGGCCTCGAGCCTCCAAAGGAGTTCTGAGCAAGAGGTTCAATTGGCCGAAGCTAATAGACAAGCCATTTCGGCCGTGGAAGAGTACAAGAATTCTGCCCAATTTATTGATGAACATAAGGCAGCTTGTGCTGATGCATTTCAGTTCGGCAAATAGGAGATGCGGGCAAAGATCTCTCGGACGTACTCGGAGTTAGATCTATCTTTTCTGGAGGCCGAATATTATAATGCTCGCACCCTTGGAACTGAAGTATATGCCGAAGCCGAGTATGAAGAAATTTTGGATGTGGATTTGAAGCTATTCTGGGCACCGAAGAAGCTGTGGTTCCAGAGGAACGCCCTCAGCCTGATGCTGAAGAATCCAAGGTCCCTCCCCCGACTGTATTCAAAGTGGGTAAACCAAGCTAAGTCCCATCAAATGCTGCCGAGGGAGCCCCTAAAACCAACCCAAACCCTGATTATTGAGGGTTGCTCATGTATTTTTGCTTCTTCTAGTTGTAATTCAATCAAAATCTAATGAATGAACTTTTTATCTTCTTCCACGCGTTCTATTGTTTTGGGCATTGTTTTTCAAACGATCTTTTTGCTCGTCCGTTACTTCCTTTTCGCTTATATTTTATCGTGAATGAACCCCGCTTTAAGATGGGATAGCCCTCAGTAGTTCCGAGCTAAAAATCTCACCCAATCTGGGTTTTAGTTAGTTTTCCCCGAGGTATGAGGTTGCTCGGTCTTGGTAAAACATTACCTCTATTTCGGCCGAAGTAACATAGGTGGTTCGAAACGGCCGAAATGAAGGAGCTATCCTGGCTGTGGCCTAGATGAGTAAATAGTTCGGTTTATCTGAAGTAAAAATTCAGTTTGCCTCTTGCCGAAACAAATGAAAATAGTTCGTGACCTGAGGGAGATCTCATTTTCCCTCCAGGCATTTATTTCGTTGGTCCTTCCCAACTTGAGTCAGTTTTGCATATGCGTTAAGCATCCAATTGCTATTGGATGGTGTCGTTTTCGAAGGAATATTTTGAAGTCCGTCCATATCCCAAAGATTCATGGGTGGTTTCGAGTATTTAAAGCTCTTGATTCAAGATCAGAAAGAGATCTTTTATCTTTCGTCATAGCCCGGGAGGCATGCCCAACGTGCTTCGGGACGCGCCCTTTCTTCTCCCTGGGTGCCACGTGGCCTTGAGCGTGGTGCGATTGTATCGTTTCAAATTCCAGGGTCCCCTCTTTTCAATGGTTGTTCCCAGTTTATTGTCTATAAAAAGTGGGAAGCGAATGGTGCCCGAGCACTCCTCAAAGTTTTCTCTCATGTATATCAGAGGTATTTTCATGGCTTTTGTTCCATCAAGGTCGAGAGTGAAGATGCCAAGCTGCTTTCCTTTTGAGAGCTGGTTCGACCCAGATAGCTGGGGTGATGGAGGAGCTGCTGAAGAGCAAGTAATCCTCAGAGGAGTCTTGGAGGTTATACGGAGAGCGCACGGGGATGGACACAGAGGTCATACGGGGAGCGCACATATGTGCTCTATGTATGGCCTTTGTCACTTGCCATGGGGACCTATAGGAAATGCAAAGCATATGTGGGCTCCTGGCTTACATGAACTTCGACCTTTTCTCAGTTTGGATTCCTTAGTTCATCCACCCTGGAGGGGCTTCATATCTTAATGAGGAGGAGGGTAAGTTATGCTAGGTCACTGTCTATGCTTTTGAGTAGTGACATGCGACTCAGCGCGCCGATCGGGTCACTGTCGATGTTGTTGGGCAGTGACAAGCGACTCGGCACCTTAATCGAGGGCATCCTTGGCATCCACAAACTTTGGGTCCAGTTTGGATCCCTTAGTTCATCCAACAAAGGTGCCTGAGGGATAGCCTCTTTTGTTCTTTGGCATTAACTAGCAACCCAACAGAGTTTGTCTGGTTTCTCTGATTTCTTGGATCGGAAGCGAGAGCAACGTCATCGACTGAAGCTGCTTTTTCGAGCTATTGTATTTTGCTTTTATTTCATGTGCCATAGTGCACTTGTAATGCCTCTCAAGAGGTTGTAACTTTTCATTATCAATAAAGGAAGTTTTATTTTTCAAATATCGACTTCTCTACTTGTGTATGTTGTTCCGACATAAGAGTCATTTTATTTGTATCACTCCTTCTGAATCATAGAGTTAGCTTATAATTACTAATGGCGTTTTAGTTATCTTGCCCACATTAGGCATTTTAACGATGCTTAGCCCTTCGCAGAGGAAGCATTCATCTCCGTTTAGGTCAGAGGGAGGCATGGGTGGCCTTGTTAGCTCGTAGCATAAGTACAGTTTCGCCGAAGGGTAAAATAGGTCTTACCTTGACTAGAAATGACTCGTTTGACTTTGCCGATGCACAAAGGAAAAGGTTACTTAATTCCACCGAAGCATGGTAGGGCAATTTGGCCACACTAGGTCATTAGCGGAATCAATCAGCTTTGTTGTAACTCTGGAAGAGTCACTCGGTCATACCGAGGCTTGAAGTATTATTCAGAAATATTGTCTGGCCATGCTGAGGATTGAAATATCATTTAGAGATATCACTCGATCATGCCGAGGTTTGAAACATCATTCGGAGATATCACACGGCTCAGTCGAGGCTTCAAGAGATTATATTTTACTTGGTGCGGCCAAGGTATGGAGATATTACTCGGCCCGGCCGAGGCTTCAAAAGATTATATTTTACTTGGCGCGGCTAAGGTATGGAGATATCACTCAGCTCGGTCGAGGCTTTGAAAGATTATATTTTACTTGGCGCGGCCAAGGTACGGATATATCACTCGGCTCGGCCGAGGCTTCAAAAGATTATATTTTACTTGGCGCGACCAAGGTACAGAGATATTACTCGGCCCGACCGAGACTTCAAAAGATTATATTTTTCTTGAAGTGGCCAAGGTACGGAGATATCACTCGGCTCGGCTGAGGCTTCAAAAGATTATATTTTACTTGGCGCGATCAAGGTACAGAGATATCACTCGGCTTGGCCGAGGCTTCAAAAGATTATATTTTTCTTGGCGCGGCCAAAGTACGGAGATATCACTCGGCCCGACCAAATCTTCAAAAGATTATATTTTACTTGGTGCAGCCAAAGTACGGAGATATCACTCGGCTCGGCTGAGGCTTCAAAAGATTATATTTTACTTGGTGCAGCCAAGGTATGGAGATATCACTCGGCTCGGCCAAGGCTTCAAAAGATTATATTTTACTTGGTGCAGCCAAGGTACGGAGATATCACTCATCTTAGCCGAGGCTTCGAAAGATTATATTTTACTTGGCGCGGCCAAGGTACGGAGATATCACTCGGCTTGACCGAGGCTTCGAAAGATTATATTTTACTTAGCACGGCCAAGGTACGGAGATATCACTTGGCTCGGCCGAGACTTCGAAAGATTATATTTTACTTGGCGCGACCAAGGTACAGAGATATCACTCGGCTCGACCGAGGCTTCGAAAGATTATATTTTACTTAGCATGGCCAAGGTACGGAGATATCACTTAGCTCGGTTGAGGCTTCAAAAGATTATATTTTACTTGGCGCGACCAAAGTATGGAGATATCACTCGGCCCGGTCGAGGCTTTAAAAGATTATATTTTACTTGGCGCGGCCAAGGTACGGAGATATCACTCGGCCCAGCCAAGGCTTTAAAAGATTATATTTTACTTGGTATGGCCAAGTTACAAAGATATCACTCGCTCTGCCGAGGCTTCGAAAAATTATATTTTACTTGGCGCGACCAAGATACGGAGATATCACTCGGCTCGGCCAAGGTTTCAAAAGATTATCTTTTACTTGGCGTGGCCAAGGTACGAAGATATCACTCAGCTCAGTCGAGGCTTCAAAAGATTATATTTTACTTGGTGCGGTCAAGGTACAGAGATATCACTCAGCCCGGCCGAGGCTTCAAAAGATTATTGAGCAAAACCTGCTTCTCATTGCGGTTTTCAGAAGAAAGGAAATTGGAACAAAAACTTTGTAGACTTTTGAAAATAAAAATTCAAGGCATTAAATAGAGTGGGTTTAACAAAGGTGTACTTTTACTGATGACATATGCAAAGATTATTGGAGTTCCATGTCTGGAGAATAGATTTGTCATTTAGATCCTGAAGTTTATAAGTGTCGTGCCTGATCACCTCCGTAATTTGATAGGGACCCTCTCAATTTGGGAATAGCTTCCGTTGCTCCTGTGGCTTTGACACAGATGCCTATCGAAGTACCAAATCACCAGAAAGGAAGAATTTTCCTTTGACTCTGGTAGAATAATAACGGGCTATCCTCTGTTGATAGGCGGCCATCCGAATCCGGGCTTTCTCCCTGACTTCTTCTATCAAGTCTAGATTGGTTCAGAGCTGCTCGTCATTAGATTCTTCTGAATAACTTTCCACACGAGGGGAAGGGAGTCCGACTTCCACCGAGATGACAGCCTCCATACCAAAAGCCATTATGAATGGAGTATAGCCTGTAGGAATCCTTTTGGTAGTCCGATAGGCCCACAGCACATGGTGAAGTTCTTTTGCCTATCTGCCTCGTGCTCAGTTTAATCGAGCTTTGATTCCTAGTAGAAGAGTTCAGTTAGTTACCTCAACCTCTCCATTGGCCTGGGGATGCCCGATTGAAGTTAGGCGGTGAAGGATACCACGGTCCTCGCAGAATTCTCAAAATTTGGGATTGTCAAATGTTTTCCGTTGTCGGTGATGATGGTGTGAGGGAGGCCCAATCGGCAAATGATAGACCTCCATATGAAGTCCCTAGCCCGAGCTTCAGTTATCTGGGCGACTGCCTCAGCTTTGACCTGCTTGGTGAAATAATTGATTGCAACAAACAAAAACTTCCTCTGCCCTGTGGCAAAGGAAAAAGGACCGAGAATGTCCATTCTCCACTTAGCGAAAGGCCAGGCGAATGATACAGGCGTAAGGTGAGCAGAGGGGAGCCTTTGGACCTTTGAATGTCGTTGGCACAAATCACAAGCTCAAACAAGATCATCAGTATCTTTTTGCATTATTGGCCAATAATATCCCTGACACAGCACTTTGTGGCACAGGGCTCGACCACCAAGATGGTTGCCATAGATGCCTTCGTGCACCTTCCGAAGGACATAGTCGGCCTCCGATGGACGGAGGCATTTGAGTAATGGCATAGAGAAGGACCGCTTATATAGCTGATCATCAATTAGAACATAATGAGATGACTGCATCTTTAGCTTCCTCGCTTCTTTTCTGTCAGCAGGTAGCATCCCTTCTTTGAGATATTTGTGTATAGGATCTATTTAGGATGGTTTGACATCGACCTGCATTATCTGATCAGCATCGGCAATGCTAGATTTCTCTAGGACTTCGAGGTGGAACTTCCTCTCAAGATTCCCAATGAATATAAATGTTTGTTAGGAAAATACTTTTTCCTACATATGTTTTATTATCCATGGGGAATAATTGTTGCAAATACCTTTTTTTCTTGTAGAGCTCTCCATCCTCTATCTCTTGTTCTCCAATGACAATCCCACCAATAGGCATGTTCTCATTTTGTTAGAAATGATCCTTGTTGGGAGTTTTGTATATTTTCATATGAATCAAATTTATATATCATGCAGCAGAAGATAAAATAAATAAGAATTTAATTTTGAAAGCCCAAGATCCTTAGGAAAGAAATTCAATCAACAAGAAATAATGTATGATTAAATAATAAATTATACTTATGTTCTTTATTGGGGATGAAAACTGATGAAGCCAGTAAATGATTTACCACTAGCCATCCATGCGTCCGGCCTTTAATGATGATCCATGCTGAGATCTTTGGTTGACGTTCTCATAGAATTGAATGATAACCTTCGAGCGAGGGGTGCTAGCGCCTCTTTTCTTCTTTAGTTGATTTTCTAAATCAAGAGAATAAGAATAATTTCTTGATCAAGATTAAATCTTGATCAATCAAGAGTGGAAAGATTTCTTGATCAAGATCAAATCTTGATCAATTAAGAGAAAAAAAATCCTCCTTTGAAACCACCCAAGAGAGTATGAGCGAATGAGAGAGGGGCTTTCAACCCATCCAAGAAAGAAAGGGACATCCTGGAGAGAGAAAGGATGGTCTAGAGAGAGAAAGTAGAGGGCATCCAAGAGAGAGAGAAAAAAGGAGTTAGGCGTATATTTCCAAAGGGAGTGTCTCTCTCCTTTTATACATGAAGAGGAGGTTGTGTGGTTCCTTAAAAAGAGAAATTTTGTTCCAACCATCTAACCATGCAACCATATTAGGTTGATAATAAAATATCCTAACAAATTTAAGATGTTTTTATCATGATCATGTTAGGATTATAACCACCAAACCACATTCCTAAAAAATAAAAAATTTATTATCCAATGAAACCAACATTCCAACCTTGGATTTGGCTTTATGATGACGCCTCAAATCATGGGTGTTTCCTCTTCCATGACGTGGAGATGGGTCATGCCCATCACATGGGCATGAATCCATCCTCCACATGGTACGATCTCAGCCCTTGGTTTTGAATTTTCATAAATCAAATCATGCCATCATATGGACCCAAATAAATACCATATTATTAATCTCAATTAATCTAAGCCATTCGTCATATGGATCAAGCATAATTGGGTATCCAATTAATGAATTTAATATGTACATCACATGTACAAAAAGTCTCTCTTCCTTGGATACAAAATACTTTCCTCTATGATGAATCCTATTCATCAATTTTATGTTCTCTCATTAAGATTGAGTGAAACCCAATCCTAATTAATTGATCATCTAATTTGAATTAAGTCCAACTTGATTTTTATTTTAACTTCATCCAAAATCTTCTTAATGCATGTGACCCATTAGGTCCCTTGATACGTTCACAATAATTATGTCCCTAATTTTGACCCTAAGGATGACCTGGTCAACACTTTGTCTAAGTCAATTCTTTAATCAAATTAAAGAATTTATGATTATAGATCATTAACGGCCTCTAGCAAAGCATCATGACTACCCAAGTGTTAAGGGTTTTGTTGACATAGTCATCAATACCTGTCCATGAACGGTTACTGTACGATTCAATCCCTTCGTCATATATCCCAGATCAGTCAGTGGTATGTAATGTGTCAACCCTATAATTAATCTTTGTTTACTTGATGTTAGAAAAAATTGACTCACATGAATTAGAACTTTGAAACCATTTCGAATTTCAACTCAACCTTGCAAGGATTTAATAGTCAATTTTATCCATCAAGTGACCGTGGGATATAACCCTCTCTATCAAGGAAGACAGATCCTATTTTGATCAAACATCACCTTATGTGCTTCATGTTATACCCAACTGACACCATATTTGCCATCCGTGGCTAGAGTGACGTTTGCATGTCGTCAAAGCATGACATTCTATACATGAGGTGCAATGAAGATCTCAAGTCAAAGAATCACTCAATACCGTCATCAGAGATCAAACATTGACACTATATATAATATCCATATGGGATTACTGTGCGGGCCATCCAATGCATCATTACAATAATGAGCATCCACACACCTATCCAAGTATCTCCATACTTTAGCTTGCGAGATCAGCTGCTTACCACAAGGGTGAAGATATGCAATGTGTGCTAGTTTCAATAGCGTTTGATAGTACCCAGTCCTATCTATGCATCGACTAGGAAAATTTAAAGAATTAAACCATAATGTGCAATTTTGGATCTCATAATTTGTAA
The DNA here is from genome assembly GCA_900491605.1 of Calamus simplicifolius. Lineage (NCBI taxonomy): Eukaryota > Viridiplantae > Streptophyta > Magnoliopsida > Arecales > Arecaceae > Calamus > Calamus simplicifolius. The sequence continues at coordinate 683,483 of UESW01004327.1, read as the reverse complement.
TCTCTATTACAATTTCTATATGTACAGTTTACATTCTTTTGGACTTTATTTCACAGGTAAAATATATTGATATATATAAGAATTATACCTGAATAGATAAAGAAACTAATAAATTTGATTTGCATTCATAACAAAATGTGTACAAACTAGCATATAATTTGATTGGATTTAAGGCACACACTAACAATCTTCCTCTTGCACTAGAGCCAATCATCCATGTATTTAATACCAAGTGACTCAGCCTGACCATCATGCTTCTGCTGCAGCAGGACTTTAGTGAACAGATTGGCAATATTATCATCCGTGAGGATTTGTTCTATTTTTTTATCATTTCTTTCATTTATTTTTCTAATTACATAATATTTTTGAGTACATTTTGGATCTTTGATGAGACCTTGGCTCCTTAGCTTGCGTAATAGTACCATTGTTATCATAATACAAGAGTATTGGATTAACAATGCTTGGAACCACACCAAGTTTAGTAATAAACTTTTTGATCCAACCACTTCTTTAGCTGCACCTAATGCTGCGATGTACTTAGCTTCAGTCATAGAGTTGGCAGCTGTCTTCTGCTTGAAACTCTTCCAGTTGACTCACCACCATTGAGTGTAAACATATAGTCTGATTGTGATTTATAATCATCTCTATCAGACTGAAAACTAAAATCTATATAACCCCAAACTATGAGGTCGGGCCCTCCATAAATTAAGAACATATCCTTAGTCCTTTGCAAGTACTTAAAGATATTCTTGCCATCCAATGTTTCTTACTAGGGTTTGTCTGATATCTACTCATGATACTCAAGGCATAAGAAATATCAGGCTCGTACATAGCATTACATACATGATGAATACGATCGCTGATGCATATGGTATCCTATCCATACGCTCTCTCTTCTCTTGGGTCTTAGGACTCATGTCCTTGGAGAGATGTACCCCATGCGACATTGGCAGGAATCCCTTCTTGGATTCCTTTATGGTAAATTGCTTTAGCATCTTATCTATGTACGTGGATTGGGTCAATCCAAGCAACTTCCTTGATCTATCTCTATAGATCTTTATAACTAGTATATAGGCTGCTTCTCCCAAATTCTTCATGAAGAATTTAACTGACAACCAATCATTCACTTCTTTAAGCAAGAATACATTGTTTCCTATTAATAATATATCATCCACATATAATATCAAGAAAATAATAATACTCCCACTAACCTTCTTGTACACACAAGGATCATCCTCATTTTTGATAAAATCAAATACTTTGATTGTCACATCAAATCAGATGTGTTAACTTCTAGAGGCTTACTTAAGTCCATAAAAAGACCTTTATAGCTTGTATACTTTCTTAGAATTTATGGATTCAAAACCCTCTGGTTGTGTAATATATGCATCCTCCTCTAAATTTTCATTTAGGAAGGCAGTCTTAACATCCATCTGCTAGATCTCATAGTTAAAATATGCTGCTATTGCAAGTAAAATCCTTATAAACTTTGCATGAATATAGGTGAAAAGGTTTCATCAAAGTCAATACCTTATCTTTACTTGTAACCTTTTGCAACTAGCCTTGCCTTATAGGTAATCACATTACCATCCATGTCAGTCTTCTTCTTGAAAACCCATTTGCACCCAATGATTTTTATCCCTTCAGGTGGATCAATCAAGGTCCATACCCGATTGTCATACATGGAGTCCATTTCAAGTTTTATGGCCTCAAGCCATCTCTAGGAGTTAATGTCAGACATTGCCTCCTTATAGTTGGTAGGCTCATCATCCTCTATGAGAAATGCATATATCTTAGGGATGTAAATTATCCTACTAGATCTACGTAGCTGGTATGTACTTGGAGCTACCTGTTGCTTGCCTCTCCTAATAGAGACTCATGCAATGACTACCTAAATGTGGGTTGAGTCTCCAGCTCAACTTCCATTGCATTTGGCATGTGCTCCGTTCCTTCTAATTGGTCTTTATCAATTTGTGGTTCTTAAGCTTCACTAAGTTCAATCTTACTCCCACTAACCTTTGAAAGAATCTCATTCTCTAGAAGTAATATCCTTTTGTTTGTTTTGGATACCTCACAAAATTGCATTTATCAGATCTAGCTTCAAGCTTGTCTGATTCATTACGCTTCACATAAGCGTAACTGTCCCAAACCCTTAAATGATTAAGGGATGATTTCTTTCTACACCATATCTCATAGGGAGTAGAGTTGACCAATTTAGATGGAACTCAGTTTAAGGTATATTTGACAATATTTAGCGTATAATCCTAAAATATTTTTGGAAGATCTGTAAGGCTTATCATCGAATGTACCATATCTAATAGTGTGCGATTTTTCCTTTCTCACACACCATAGTGCTGTGGTGTACTAGAAGGAGTCCATTAAGGGAGAATCACATTCTTCTTCAAAAAATTTATGAACTGATGGCTCAAAGTATCCACCACCTCGATCTAATTGAGGCATGTTAATACTTTTGCTAGTTTATTTTTCTACTTCACATCTGAATTCTTTGAACTTTTCAAAGGCTTCAGATTTGTGCTTCATCATATACACATAACCATATCAACTATGGTCATCTATGAATGTGATGAAATAAAAAAACTTTTGATGGCTTGAATGTTGATGAGTCCACATACATTCGAATATACTAAATCCAAACATTCAGTTGCTCGCTCGCCTTTTTTAGTAAAAGGTGACTTGGTCATTTTGCCAAGTAAGCATGACTCGCATTTCTCAAACGATTCTCAATCGAATGAGCCCAAGTATCCATCCTTATGTAACTTGATTAAACACTTTTTATTTACATGACCTAGATGACAATGCCATAGGTATGAGTCCCTAGAATTATTTTATTTTAATCTTTTTTGATTCAATATTGAGAATAGGGGCTTGAAGATTAAGAACGTAAATTTTATTGAACAATTCAGCAGAACCAAAGAATATTTCATTTCAAAAAATAGAACTACCTTTATTTTTATTTTAAATGAATACCCACCCATTACTAAATATGAAACAGATATAATATTCTTTGTTATGTTTGAAACATAGTAACAATTACTAAGTTCAATTACAAGCCTTGTGGACAAAGATAAAGAACAAATTTCTACGGCTAATGCAACAACCTTTGCTCCATTTTCCATGCATACGATCACTTCATCTTTCCCTAATCATCTACTATTTCTTATAGTCTCCATATTAATACAAATATAAGACCCACAACCGGTATCCAATACCCGAGTGGAATAAGTAGTAATAGAAGAAAATATCTCAATCATATACACACCTGATGTAGAAGCATCCCTATGCTTCTTATCTTTCAGGCTGGCCCGATAAGCTCTGTAGTTATGCTTCTAGTGCCCATCCTTGCCATAGAAGTGACATTTTTCCTTAGCTATATTCCTTAGTCAATTATGAAAATTGGGTCCGATCAGCTTATTGGACTCTAGGTTACCTCTAAAGTTAATGTTCACACTCATGGTGTCTCTTACAACTATATAGAAAATAGAACGAGTCAATTATTATGAATGCAAATCATCGATTTCATATAGCAATTTCAAATTTTTTAATTAAATTGATTACTTCCACTATTTTATCGAGCTTAATACCCTTCTCTATTCATCTTAAAAATTTATCAAATCATTTTCTAGTGGGCTAGGACCCTCAAACTGACTTACCTTGACCTTCGCTTTGGCACAATAAATCTTAGTAAGCTAATTTAGGTAGATATTTATCAATCACATCAAATGTGACTCTTAGATCATTTAGGGGACATTGCCTTGTTATCACATCACCATATGATCACCCTAAACTTTGCCTCTAGATTAGACTGACCCTGACTTTGGCCAATTATGCCAGCTAATCTAGTTAAGTAAACCCATTGTTTTCTAATCAACTCCTCATAGGTACACTCGATCTTGGCTTTGGCAAAACAAATCTCATAACCTAATAATTTTGTATCATGTGAACAATAGAAGTAATATAGGACTGATATCGCATGCAAGTGGATTTTAGAGGATTTATGATTTTCAGTTAATTAGTTTCCCAAAGTAAGGGCCTAAGAGGGATTCACAAAAACTCACAGTAATTTTTAGCATGCAAAATAGTTCCATAAAAAATATGAGAAGAAGGACCACCGAGGCTGAGAAGCTCTGGTAGGGCTTGCTCTCCCATAATAAAGCTACTAACAGATTAGAGGGGATGTACCTGATAGGATGAGGAGATCGAGATGCTGAAGGGGTCGCTCTACCTGATGGATGCGCCTTAGATGACCAAGCACCAAGCCTATGGATATGCGGCTAAGTATCCACTGACTTGGATGGCGATCACCTTGAATCTTAGATTTGTGGTTACTGAGGGACCTGCAAGAACACCATTCAAGGATTAAAGAATAAGAGAAAAAAGTCAGATTAGAGGGCAAGAGGCAAGGAAGAAGTAGAGAAGGAGGGACGACCGAGAGGCTCTTGGGCATCTACTAGAGAAAAACAAGGGCAGCGGCCAGGGTTTCTCCTGGAGATTGGGATGTTGGCACGCGCAGGAGAAGGAAATCAAGAGCACCAGAGAACCAAATAACAAAACTCACAATAACTCAAAACTAAATTGATTGATTAATAATTAAAAGATCCATAATTCATACAAGAGGATCTCTTTTATAGAGCAAGAGACTTAGGGCCCAAGTAAATACATATATAGAAAGAAAAGGGGTGCCCACTTTCTTCCTAAAGTATGGATTAGATTACATGGAAAAAAACTTCATGCCATACAAATTCATTTTAAAAAGATAATTTATGGGTGGCAATAAGGGGCATCCCTTTGCTGCTTCTTTGGGCTAGAATTCTTCCAAACAGGGTTGCATGAATTGGGCAATTGAGGCTTATCCTGTTGACTTGCTTGCTCTGCTAGGTGGCATATGGAATGCCTGCTGTTTTGGACTAGAATTCTTTCAAATAGGGTTGCATGATTTGGGGGATTGAGGCTTATCTTGTTGATCTGCTTGCTCTGCTAGGTGGCATATGGAATGCTTGTGCTGAAGGGTGACAGGTGTGTGGCTGGCATGTGACTTCTTATGTAGGTGTGGTGCCAACTTGAATTTAGCAGGTGCTCTGTTTGACTATGATGGCCTTGTCTTCTGCTTCAATACTGGTGTCTCCTCTTGTAAGCTAAATGAACTTAATACAATACCAACTGGACTAGATAGGACACATATAAGACCAACTGGACTGGACAGGAATCAAATTGATCCAAGCTCATAATGAGCTAACTCAATATGACCCAAACCCTAATAATGAGTACCGACTCAAAAGACAAGACTCAAATGCCCAAACAAAAATAAAACTAGACCCAAATTAAAATAAAATAAACTAAACCCAATTTTCCAACTGAATCAAACCCTACAAATCTATTCAGATATCCATAGAGGATTAAGAATCCTCTACCTGATCCTGGTGCCCGCACCAATTCTTCTGGGATGGAAGGAACTCAACCCCTTCGAGTATGGGTCGCTCTGGCTTTGGTAGCTCTCTAGGAGGTCTGGGTCGAGGCATTGCAAGTCCACTCGAGTAATCCATGAATCATCGGATTCGAGGCGACTCGGCCATCAGACCAGGTAGTGTTGGTAACCGCGGTTCCGTGTCATATGGCTTGATCGTCTAGGATATGCTCGATCCACTCTCCTCACTCAGGTAAAATTGGTGGTGGACACTCCTGGGTAGGTTCATTCATGAAAGGAAGGCTAGGTCCAAAGTACTCACTAGAAATTGCTATCGGTTCTCTATACTCTACTAGGTCTGCAATATTGAAGGTAGAGCTAATGCCCCAATTCGAGGGTAGATCTAGCACATAGGCATTGGGTCCTACCTTCTCTATCACTTTAAAGGGGCCAGCTCCGCAAGCATGAAGTTTCTTAACGGTTCCTAGTGGGAACCATTCAGGCCTAAGCCTAATCATGACAGAATCCCCTACACCAAACTCTTTGGCTCTTCTTCAGGAGTTAGTCAGTCTTTTATAAGTTTCATTACTTAGATTTATTTTCTGGCTAATGTCCTAATGTAAGTCTTTGATATGTCGTGCAAATGCTTGTGTGGACTCTAAGACTCGTATGTGGAGGGGTAAAGGAATTAAATCAAGTGGATGATTAGACTTATACTCATGGACTATCTCAAATGAACTCTTGCCCGTGGTCCTATTCACTGAGCTATTGTAGGCGAACTCTGTGTGAGGCAACAATAGATCCCATGTTCCTAGGTGTTTGCCTATAAGGAATCTAAGAAGGTTTCCTAGACTATGGTTCACCACTTCAGTTTGCCCATCCGTTTGGGGGTGAAAGGCTGTAGAAAAATTAAGTTTGGTCATTAATGAATACCATAGCATTTTCCAAAAGTAGCTAGTGAGAACCTAACATCGCTATCAGAAACAATGGTCTTGGGTAGGCCATGGAGCTTGACCACACTGTCTAAGAAAAGTCAGGCTACCCTAGAAGCATCAAAGGTTTGCGAACAAGGGATGAAATGAGCCATCTTAGAGAACTTATCGACCACTACAAAGTAGAGTCGTGCTTCTTCTGGGTCTTAGGTAATCCTAGAATGAAGTCCATACTAAGGTCTTGCCAAGGACGATCAAGCATTGGTAAAGGAGTATATAGACCGGTGTTCTGCTTATGTTATTTTGCAACAACACAAGTTCGACATCGAGCTACTATCAGGGCAATGAGCCTTTTTAATCCTGGCTAGTAAAATTGATCCTCTATCGCTGGAATAGTCTTATCTCTTCCAAAATAACCAACTAATCCCCCAGCATGCGTTTCCCAGACTAAGAACTCTCTAAGTGACGTCCTAGGGATACAAAGTCTATTTCCCAAAAAAGGTAACCCTCCTGGATGGTATAATCACCACAGGTATTGGATGGTCCTAGTCGAAGGGTCTTATGAATTTCACCAAAGTCAGGGCAGGTCTCATATTCATCTTTTATCTGGTTGAACCCTATAACTTTAGTGCTAACAGTACTCAACAACAAAGACTTATGGCTCAGGGCGTCTGCTACCTTATTTTCTATCCCGACATAGTATTTCAGGACAAAAGTGTATGCCTAGATGTATTCAACCCATTTGTCATGTCTAGAATTAAGCTTCTTTTAGGAGTTCAGGAATCTTAGTGCCTCATGATCAGAAAATAAGACAAACTCCTGTGGCAATAAGTAATGTCTCCAATACTTAAGGGCCTGTACTACTGCATAAAATTTCTTATCATAGGTGGAATATCTAAGTTTAGCTTCATTTAGTTTTTCACTAAAGAAAGTTATAGGATAATTTTCTTGGCTTAACACTCCACCTATGCCTACTCCCGACGTGTCGCATTCAACCTCAAACACCTTAGAAATGTCTGGAAGTCTAAGTATGGGTGTATGAGTCATCCTATCCTTAAGATCTAGGAAGGCCTTATTAGCTGACTTAGTTCACTCGAAATTACCCTTCCTAATACAATCTGTGATGGGTGCGACGATGGTGCTAAATTCCCTAATGAATCTCCTATAAAATGTTGCTAGGCCATGGAAGCTATGAACATCATGGATATTCATGGGTATCGGCCATTCTACGATCGACCTAACCTTTTCAGGATCCGCTAAGACACCTTCTAGGGTTACCACAAAACCTAGAAAGATAATCCTATGCGTCATGAAATCATACTTCTTAAGATTTGCATAAAGGTTGTTCCCTCTAAGGGTCTGACAGACTAATCTGAGATGGTTAAGATGGTCCTCTTTGGTTTTGCTATAAATTAATATATCGTCAAAATAGACCACTAAGAATTTTCTCATGTACTCTTTCAAGACCTAGGTCATGATTCTCATGAATTTGCTAGGTATGTTTGAAAGCCCAAAAGGCATCACGATCCACTCAAACAGACCATCTCTAGTCTTAAATGCAGTCTTCCACTCATTCTCTGGTCTAATTCTAACCTGATGGTAGCCACTCTTAAGGTCTATTTTGGAAAAGATAGTGGCACCCACCATCATGTCTAACATGTCATCTAGTCTGGGGATAGGAAACCTATACTTGATAGTAATTTTGTTGATGGTCCTACTGTCCATGCACATTCTTCAGGTACCATTCTTCTTAGGGGTTAAGAGTGTAGGAACTGTACAAGGACTTAAGCTCTCCCTAATGAAACCTTTTCTAAGTAATTCTCCCACTTATTTTTGTAATTCTTGATGCTCAGTGGGGTTCATCCTATAATGGGAAAGGTTTGAAAGGGTGGATCCTAGGATCAGGTCAATAGCATGTTGGATATATTTAAGGGGTGGTAACTGATCAGGCAACTCTATAGGGAAGACATCCTTAAACTTCTCTAGGGTCTCAATTACTTCTGAAGGTTATTCCTTTTGGACTAATTCATGGATCTCTTTAGTGGTCAAAATCCAAAAGAGTTACCCTCAGTGATGTCCTTTTCTAATTCCTTAGCTTTAATCAGATTAACTCTTGGCTTGCTATCCTTAAGGCTACTAGATCCTCTTGATTGGGTCCTAGGTAGAGCTGGATGTATCACATACTTGTTCCAATTGTATTTAAAAAGCAAATATTGGATTGACCAAACAAGGTGACATCATGATCGTAAAGCCAAGGTCGACCTAATATAATACTACTGACACCTATAGAAAGTACATCGCACCAGAACTTTTCCTTATAATTTTGCAATTTGATTAGGATTTAGCATCTGGACTTGATTGGGATAAAGGTGGAATCTACCCACGAGACCTTATAGGGGGATGAGGAACTGTGGTCAATTCTGTTGACTTAACTATATTGGCAGAGCAGCATTGACGTAACACCTACTATCCAATATGATCTTGAGCACCTTATCCCCTATCTTGACAAAGGTCTATAAGATGTTAGTCCTACGCCAATCTTCTTGGTCCTTAGTTTGGGTTTGGGTCAAGACACATCTAACCACTCCTAGTAGATTTTCATACTCAAATGTTTCCTCCTCTCCATCGTACTCATCTATCAGATAGGTATCAGCCTCGTAGACTTTTCCCTCAGGCTCAATTATGGGCTCGGATTCAGTCTCAGGTAACTCATCTATATGAAGGGATCTGACTGGGCATTGGCTGATCATATGTCCTGGTTTGTTGCACTTAAAGCATATGACCTGAGAGTTTGGACTTCTTTGGACCTCTATAGATTTGTCCTTATTCTCTCTCTGGGGTATAGGGGTACTATTATGTGGTCGACTCAACTCAGTTTGGCTTGTTCTGGGTTGGCTAGTGTAGGGTCGACTTGGGTAAGTCTGGCAAGGGCCTGAGTACTGGATAGGCTTGGGATGACTAAGATAGGCCTGGCTAGATTCTAGATATGGGCAAGGGCTCTTGGTAGCCTCTGGTATACGATAGGATGGCCTTCTCTAAAAATGTTCATAATCCTTAGCAACCTGGTAAGCTTCTTCTAGGTCGTGTACCCTTTTTAGGTAGAGTTCTCTTTGAATATCTACTCTCAGGCCATACCTTAACTTGGATAGGGTGACTTTCTTAGACTGGATGATATTACACCTTATGGCATACTCTTGAAATTTAGCAATGTACTCATTCACAGTCTTGCTACCCTAAACTAATCCCTGCCACTGATTCAATAGGCTTTGGTCATATGATGTGGGGACATAATTGGACCTAAGTCTAGCCTTCATGGCATGCCAGGTGACTATGGGATCCCTACCTTTCAGTGCTTGCCTTCACTCTACAGTGGCCCAGTATAACCTAGCCTATCGCACTAACTTGAGCTTGGCAAATCTAAACTTGCTCTCTTCAGACATATTATACCAGCCAAAGTACTGGTCCAAAGTAGGTGCCTCAAGTCTGACACTTCTAAGGGCTCTTTCTTCTTGGTCTACTACCTCATGATTGGGTCTCCTAGGCCCATCCTCAAAGTGAGGATTATGGTGTGGAGGTCCCCTAAGGTTTGGCCATATGTAAAGGTCTGACTGATGGGCTCTCCTAGGATGAGGTGGGGTCTAATGATCAGACTCAGTGTTGTCGTTACGATCTTCTTCTAGGATTCCTAACCTAGTTTTGACTTGATCAAATATGGATCCTAATCTAGCCTTAGATTGCTTGATGTCTTAGTTCATTCGGGCTAGTTGTTCAGTGATGATCCTTAAGTGATCCTCAATATTTTGATTAGCCATGGGTTTAGCCTATAATGGAGATGGTGACGGACGAAAAGATGCTCCTGATCTAGTACACATGCAAACACAATCAAGCACACAAGACTCAAATTGACTTGGACTATGGTATGCTAGACCTAGTCATCAAGAGTAAAGGATTTGGCTTAATGCAAGCCAATCTAACAGTAACTCTTCAATTGGCCAGTTGGGATAGGTGCGAGGGGGGGAAGGTTCTTTCTGCAAATTGTAGGGGCCTAATTAGAGTAACCCTGACACTCCGCTTAAGTCATTTGACATTTGACCCCCCTTCTAGACACCAGTTTCAGAGTACACACCAGATTGAGTTTTACTAGTCTCCTTCAGTACACTAGACCGATTGTTGGTGTCCCTAATCCTCTAGGGAAAATATCAGTTAAGTTGCTACTTACTTTTAGATTAAAGGCTTACGTTGGAATGCATGGATGGTTGTTTTGGGCCAAGGAAGGGGTCTCAATCCCTCCCTTATTTGACAACAATGAGAGCCCTTAAGAGTAGTTTAATGCAAATGAATGGTATGCAAACTGATGTAGGACTGATATTGCATGCAAGTGGATTTTAGAGGATTTATGATTTTTAGTTGATTAGTTTCCATAAGTAAGGGTCTAAGAGGGGTTCAGAAAAACTCACAGTAATTTTTAGCACGCGAAACAATTCCATAGAAAATCTAAGAAGAAGGACCGCCAAGGCTAAGAAGCCCCGGTAGGGCTTGCTTTCCCATAATAAAGCTACTAGTAGATTCGATGGGTGTACCTTGCAGGATGAGAAGATTGAGATGGTGAAGGGGTCACTCTGCCTAGCGGATGCGCCCTGGATGACCATGGTCCGAGCCCGTGGATCTATGGCTAAGTATCTGCTGACTTAGATGGCGATCACCTTGAATCCTGGATTCGCGGTTACTAAGGGACCTGCAAGAACTCCATCCAAGGGTTAAAGAACAAGAAAGAAAAGTTCGATTAAAGGCAAAGAGGCAAGAAAGAAGTAGAGAAGGAGGGGCGTTCAAGAGGCTCTTGGGCATCCACTAGAAAAAAATAAGGGACCAGGGTTTCTCCTGAAGACTAGGATGTTGGCACGTGCAGGAAAAGGGAATCAAGAGCACTAGAGAACCAAATAACAAAACACACAATAACTCAAAATTGGATTGATTGATTAATAATTAAAAGATGCATAATTCATATAAGAGGGTCTCTTTTATAGAACAAAAGACTTAGGGCCCAAGTAAATACAGATATGGAAAGAAAAGGGCTTCCACTTTCTTCTTAAAGTGTGGATTAGATTACATGAAAAAAAAACTTCATGCCATACAAATTCCTTTCAAAAAGGCAATTTATGGGTGGCAATAAGGGGCGTCCCTTTGCTACTTCTTTGGGCTAAAATTCTTCCAAATAGGGTTGCATGAATTGGGGACTTGAGGCTTATCCTATTGACTTGCTTGCTCTGCTAGGTAGCATGTGAAATGCCTACATTTTGGGGCTAAAATTCTTCCAAATAGGGTTGCATGATTTAGGGGATTGAGGCTTATCTTGATGACCTGCTTGCTCTGCTAGGTGGCATGTGGAATGCTTGTGCTGAAGGATGGTAGGTGTGTGGTTGGCATGTGACTTCTTATGTAGGTATGGTGCTAACTTGAATTTAACAGTGGCTCTGTTTAATTGTCATGGCTTTGTCTTCTGCTCCAATACTGATGTCTCCTCTTGTAAGCTGAATGAACTTAATACAATATCAATTAGACTGGACAGGACACATATAAGACCAACTAGACTGGACAGGACTCCAATTGACCCAAGCTCATAATGAGCTGAATCAATATGACCCAAACCCTAATAATGAGTACCAACTCAAAAGACAGAACTCAAATGCCCAAACAAAATAAAATTGGACCCAAATTAAAATAAAATAAAATAAACCTAGTTTTTCAACTGAATCAAACCCTACAAACCTAATCAGATATCCATAGAGGATTAAGAATTCTCTTTCTGATCCTGGTGCCCACACCAATTCTTTCGAGGTGGGAGGAACTCGATCCCATCAAGTATGGGTCGCTCTAGCTCTGGTAGCTCTCTAGAAGGTCTGGGTCGAGGCATTGCAAGTCCTTTCAACTAATCCATAAATCATCGGATTTGAGGCGACCTTGCCATCGGACCAGGTAGCGTTGGTAACCACAGTTCTGGATCGTAATGGCTTGATCATCCAGGATATGCTCGATCTGCTCTCTTTGTTCAAGTAAAATTGATGGTGGACACTCCTGGGTAGGTTCGCTCATGAAAGGATGGCTAGGTTCAAAGTACTCACTAGGAATCGCTGCTAGTTTCCTATACTCTACTAGGTCTGCAATATTGAAGGTAGAGCTAATGCCTCAATCCGAGGGTAGATCTAGAACATAGGCATTGGGTCCTACCTTCTCTATCACTTTAAAAGGGCCAGCTCTATAAGCATGAAGTTTTTTAACGGTCCATGGTGGGAACCGTTCCGGCCTAAGCTTAACCATGAAAGAATTTCCTACATCGAATTCTTTGGCTCTTCTTCAAGAGTTAGCCAGTCTTTTGTAAGTTTCATTACTTAGATTTATTTTCTTGCTAATGTCCTTATGTAAGTCTCTGATATGCTGTGCAAATGCTTATGCGAACTCTGAGACTCGTGTGTGGAGGGGTAAAGGAATTAAATCAAGTGGACGATTAGGCTTGTACCTGTGGACTATCTCAAATGGACTCTTGCCCATGGACCTGTTCACTGAGCTGTTGTAGGCGAACTCTGTATGAGGCAGCAATAGATCCCACATCCCTAGGTGTTCACCTACAAGGCACCTAAGAAGATTTTCTAGACTATGGTTCACCACTTTAGTTTGTCCATCCGTTTGGGGGTGAAAGGCTGTAGAAAAATTAAGTTTGGTCCCTAACATATGCTATAGCATTTTTCAAAAGTAGCTGGTGAACCTAACATCCCTATCAGAAATAATTGTCTTGGGTAGGCCATGGAGCTTGATCACACTGTCTAAGAAAAGTCGAGCTACCCTAGACGCATTAAAGGTTTGCGAACAAGGGATAAAATGGGCCATCTTAGAGAACCTATTAACCACTACAAAGATGGAGTCATGCCTCTTATGGGTCTTAGGTAATCCTAGAATGAAGTCCATATTGAGGTCTTGCCAAGGATGATCAGGCACTGGTAAAGGAGTATATAGACCGGTGTTCAGCTTCTGCTATTTTGCAATAGCACAAGTTTGACATCAGGCTACTATCAGGGCAATGAGCCTTTTTAATCCTGGCCAGTAAATTTGGTTCGCTATTGCTAGAATAGTCTTATCTCTTCCAAAATGATCAGCTAATCCCCCAGCATGCATTTGCCAGATTAGGAACTCTCTAAGTGACATCCTAGGGAAACAAAGTCTATTACCCCTAAAAAGGTAACCATCATGGATGGTATAATCACCACTGGTACTGGATTGTCATAGCCGAAGGGTCTGATGAATTCCACCAAAGTCAGGGCAGGTCTCATATTTCTCTTTTATCCGGTTGAACCCTATAACTTTGGTGCTAATAGTACTCAACAACAAAGACTTACGGCTCAGGGCGTCTACTACCTTATTTTCTATCCCAGCACAGTTTTTCAGGACAAAAGTGTATGCCTGAATGTATTCAACCCATTTGTCGTGCCTATAATTGAGCTTCTTTTGGGAGTTCAAGAATCGGAGTGCCTCATGATCAGAAAATAAGGCAAACTCCTGCAGTAGTAAGTAAATGTCTTCAATACTTAAGGACCTCTACTACCGCATAGAATTCCTTATCATAGGTGGAATATCTAAGTTTAGCTTCATTTAGTTTTCTACTAAAGAAAGCTATGGGGTGATTTTCTTGACTTAACACTCCACCTATGCCTACTCCCAACGCATCGCATGCAATCTCAAACATCTTAGAAAAGTCTGGAAGTCTAAGTACATGTGTATGAGTCATTCTATCCTTAAGCTCTAGGAAGGCCTTATTAGCTGACTTAGTCCATTCGAAATTACCCTTCCTAATACAATCTGTGATGGGTGCAACGATGGTGCTAAATCCCCTAATGAATCTTTTGTAAAAGGTTGCTAAGCCATAGAAGCTGCGGACATCGTGGACATTCATGGGTACTGGCCGCTTTATGATCGACCTAACTTTTTTAGGATCCGCTGAGATACCTTCTGGGGTTACCATAAAACCTAGAAAGATAACCCTATACATTATGAAATCACACTTCTTAAGATTTGTATAAAGGCTATTTTCTCTAAGGGTCTGACAGACTAATGTAAGATGGTTAAGATGGTCCTCTTTGGTCTTGCTAAAAATTAATATATCATCAAAATAGACTACTACGAATTTTTCTGTGTACTCTTTTAGGACCTGGGTCATGATTCTCATGAATGTGCTAGGTGCGTTTGAAAGCCCAAAAGGCATCATGACTCACTCAAACAGACCATCTCTAGTCTTAAATGCAGTCTTTCACTCATCCCCTAATCTAATTCTAATCTAATGGTAGCCACTCTTAAGGTCTATCTTGAAAAAGATAGTGGCACCCGCTATCATGTCTAACATATCATCTAGTATGGGGTTAGGAAACCTATACTTGATAGTGATTTTGTTGATGGCCCTACTGTCCATGCACATTCTCTAGGTACCATCCTTCTTAGGGGTTAAGAGTGCAGGAACTGCACAAGAACTTAAGCTCTACCTAATGAAACCTTTCATATGTAATTCTCCTACTTGTTTCTGTAGTTCTTGATGCTTAGTAGGGTTCATCCTATAATGGGGAAGTTTGGGAGGGTGGATCCTGGGATCAGGTCAATGGCGTGTTGGATGTCTATCAAGGGTGATAACTGATTAGGCAACTCTTCAGGGAAGACATCCATAAACTCCTATAGAGTCTCAATTACTTTTGGAGGTTGTTCCTTTTGGATTGATTCATGGGTCTCTTTAGTAGTAAAAATTCAAATAGAGTTACCCTCAGTAATGTCCTTTTCTAATTCCTTAGCTTTAATCGGATTAACTCTTGTCTTGCTATCCTTAAGGCTACTAGATCCTTTCTTGGTTGGGTCCTTAGGTGGGGCTGGACGTATCACATACTTGTTCCCATTGTGTTTAAAAGAGCAGATGTTGGATCGACCAAACATGGTGGCATCATGATCGTAAAGCCAAGGTCGACCTAATATAATACTACTAATACCCATAGGAAGTACATCGCATTAGATATTTTCCTCATAATTTTGCAATTTGATTAGGATTTGGCATCTGGACTTGATTGGGATAGAGGTGGAATCTACCCACGAGACCTTATAGGGACTAGGATGGGAAACTATGGTCAATCCTAATGAATTAACTGTATTGGCCGAGATGACATTGACACAACTCCCGCTATCCACTATGATCTTAAGCACCTTATCCCCTATCTTGATAAAGGTCTATAGGATGTTAGTCCTACGCTAATATTCCTGATCCTTAGTTTGGGTCTAGGTCAAGATACACTAACCACTCCTAGTAAATCTTTAGACTCAAATGTTTCCTCCTCCCCATCATACTCATCTATCAGATGGGTATCAGCCTCATAGACGTCTCCCTTAGGCTCAACTATGGGCTCGGATTCAGTCTCAGGTAACTCATCTATATGAAGGGATCTGACTGGTAACTGGCTGATCATATGTCGTTGTTTGTTGCACTTAAAGCATACGACCTAGGGGTTGGGGCTTCTCTGGACCTCTACATATTTATTCTTATCCTCTCTTTGGGGTGTAGGGGTACTATGCTGGGGTCGACTCAACTCGGTTCAGCTTGCACTGGGTCGGCTAGTGTGGAGTCGACTCAGGTAAGTCTGGCAGAGGCCTGAGTCTTGTGTAGGCCTGGGATGATTAGGATAGGCCTGGTTAGATCTTGGATATGAGCTAGGGCTCTTGGTAGCCTCTGGTCTATGATAAGGTGGCCCTCTATAAAAACGTTCATAATCCCTAGCAACTTGGTAAGCTTCTTCTAGGTCGTGTACCCTTCTCAGGTAGAGTTCTCTTTGAATATCTATTCTCAAGCCATACCTGAACTTGGATAGGGTGACTTTCTCAGACTGGATGATATTACACCTCATGGCATACTCTTGAAATTTAGCAATCTACTCATTTATAGTCTTGCTACCCTAAACTAATCCCTACCACTGGTCCAATAGGCTCTGGTCATATGATGTGGGGACATAATTGGACCTAAGTCTAGCCTTTATGGCATGCCAGGTGACTATGGGGTCTCTACCCTGCAGTGCTTGACTTCGCTCTATAATGGCCCAGTATAACCTAGGCTATCGTACTAACTTGAGTTTGGCAAACCTAAACTTACGCTCTTCAGACATATTGTACCAGTCAAAGTACTGGTCCTCTTCCTCCCAATCTAGGTAGTCCTTAGGGTCCATAGAGCCATTGAAAGTAGGTGCCTCAAGTCTGACACTTCTAAGGGCTCTTTCTTCTTGGTTTAGTGCCTCATGATTGGGTCTCCTAGGGAAAACATCTAGGACTGGATTAGCCCGAGGTGGTCTCCTAGGCCCATCTTCAAAGTGAGGATCATGGTGTGGAGGTCCCCTAGGGTTTGGCCTTATGTAGAGGTTAAGCTGATGGGCTCTCCTAGGATGAGATGGGGTCTCATGATCAGATTCAGTGTGGTCCTTACGGTCTTCTTCTAGGATGCCTAACCTAGTTTCGACTTGATTGAACCTGGATTCTAATCTAGCCTTAGATTTCTTGATGTCTTGGTTCATTCGGGCTAGTTGTTCAGTGATGATCCTCAAGTGATCCTCAATGTTTTGATTAGCCATGGGTTCAGCCTGTAATAAAGGTGGTGATGGAGGAAAAGATGCTCCTGATCTAGTACACATGCAAACACAATCAAGCACACAAGACTCAAATTGACTGGGATTACAGTATACTAGACCTAGTCATCCAGAGTAAAGGATTTGGCTTAATGCAAGCTAATCTAATAGTAACTCTTCAATTGGCCAATTGGAACAGGTGGGAGGGGGGGAAGGTTCTTCCTGCAAATTACAGGGGCCTAATTAGAGTAATCCCGACATTTCGCTTAAGTCATTTGACATTTGACCCCCCTTCTAGATACCAGTTTCAGAGCACATGCCAGATTGAGTAGTACTAGTCTCTTTCAGTACACTTGACTGACTGTTGGTGTCCCAGCCCTCTAGAAAAAATATCAGTTAAGTTGCTACTCACTTTTAGATTAGAGGCTTGGGTTCGGAATGCACGGTTGATTATTTTGGGCCAAGGAAGGGGTCTCAATCTCTTCCTTATCTGACAACAATGAGAGCCCTTAAGAGTAGTTTAATGCAAATGAATGGTACGCAAACCCAAATCCAGAAATCTAGAAATAGCAGCAAATCTTAGGAATTGTCATGTTTTCTGTGAGTGTTTTTTAGTTCTGAAACTTGGTGTGCTGGTGGTAAGTCTTGTGCAGAATGTGCAGTAAAATTCTTGATTTAATTAAGACTTAATATGTTTTAATCAAGAAATCTTGAATTAGTTTAGATTTCTTAAGACTACCGGACAAAATTATGATGCACGAATTTTCAAAAATTATTCAGATCAAATATTAATGTAAAAATTTTCATACAAATAGTGGATTAAACGTAGATTATTTTAAAAAATTATTGCATTAATCAGACCAAAATTTATCAGGATTTTTAGCATAAAGTTTCAAATCAATTCAAATATTTTGGATACAAAAAAAAAAAAAATAGGACACTCTATGAGTAATCATGGATGCAATTAATTCACATATCGAATTAAATCCTTAGAAAATTACAAAAAAATGTCTTCAATTATTCTAAATCCAAAGAAATAAATTTTGGAATTTTTGATGTGTATGCAGGTAGAAACAATTTGATTAACAGATAATATACTGACAAGGACATGAATGAAAAAATCAAGCCCTAATTGTACTTTGATACCAATTGATGTAGGACTGATATTGCATACAAGTGGATTTTAGAGGATTTATGATTTTTAGTTGATTAGTTTCCCAAAGTAAGGGCCTAAGAAGGGTTCAAAAAAACTCAGTAATTTTTAGTACGCAAAATAGTTCCACAGAAAATCTAAGAAGGACCGCCGAGGCTAAGAAGCCCTGATAGGGCTTGCTCTCCCACAATAAAGATGCTAGCAGATTAGAGGGGGTGTATTTGGTAGGATGAGGAGATCGAGATGTTGAAGGGGTCACTCTGCCTGGCGGATGTGCCTTGGATGACCAAGCCCCAAGCCCGTGATCCGCGGCTAAGTATCCGCTGACCTGGATGGAAATCACCTTGAATTCTGGATTTGTGGTTACTGAGGGACATGCAAGAACACCATCCAAGGGTTAAAGAACAAGAGAGAAAAGTCATATTAGAGGCAAAATGGCAAAGAAGAAGTAGAGAAGGAGGGGCGGCCAAGAGGCTTTTGGGCATCCACTAGAAGAAAACAAGGGCGGCATCCAGGGTTTCTCCTGGAGACTAGGATGTGCATGCGCAGGAGAAGAGAATCAAGAGCACCAGAGAATCAAATAACAAACTCACAATAACTCAAAACTGGATTGATTGATTAATAATTAAAAGATCCATAATTCATACAAGAGGGTCTTTTTTATAGAGCAAGAGACTTAGGGCCCAAGTAAATATAGATATGGAAAGAAAAGAGACACCCACTTTCTTCCTAAAGTATGGATTAGATTACATGAAAAAAAAACTTTATGCCATACAAATCCCTTTCAAAAAGGCAATTTATGGGTGGCAATAAGGGGCATCCCTTGCTACTTCTTTGGACTGGAATTCTTTCAAATAGGGTTACATGAATTGGGGAATTGAGGCTTATCATGTTGATTTGCTTGCTCTGCTAGGTGGCATGTGGAATGCCTGCTATTTCGGGCTAGAATTCTTCCAAATAAGGTTGCATGATTTGGGGGATTGAGGCTTATCTTGTTGACCTACTTGCTTTGCTAGGTGGCGTGTGGAATGCTTGTGCTGAAGGGTGGCAGGTGTGTGGCTGGCATATGACTTCTTATGTAGGTGTGGCACCAACTTTAATTTAGCAGATGCTCTGTTTGACTGTGATGGCCTTGTCTTATGCTTCAATATTGGTGTCTCCTCTTGTAAGCTGAAAAACTTAATACAATACTAAGACTGGACACATATAAGACCAATTGGACTGGATAGGACTCAAATTAACCGAAGCTCATGATGAGTTGACTCAATATAATCCAAACCCTAATAACGAGTACCAACTCAAAAGACAAGACTCAAATGCCCAAACAAAAATAAAATTGGATCCAAATTAAAATAAAATAAAATAAACCTTGTTTTTCAACTGAATCAAACCCTACAAACCTAATCAGATATCCATAGAGGATTAAGAATCCTCTGCCTAATCCTGGTGCTCGCACCAGGAAGGCATAAGGACTTAATATTCATGGAGAAATTTTACGCATTTAGATCTCATCAAGCATGTACAATATTTGTATCATGCTTGGTTATATATCATATATATGAATTTTAGATTAATTTTAATTAACCTAAATTTCATAAGATCCAATCTTATGATTGGGATTCTTAATAAAATTAGGATCCCTAGCTACTATCTATTTAGGAACCCTACTTAGGTGACCAAATCAATTGTTACCATCCCGACCAACTCGCTTAGTCTAATCAATTCGATGCTTCCCTTATAATGGCTAGGTCAGCAATCAAAGGGGTTCTATTTAGCTTGCCTTAGAAACCTTGGCCAGGAGGTAATCAAACGGAGCAATTAAAAACCTTTGATTCAAGCCTTCCTTAGACATCAATGTAGTTAAGCCCAATTGCAAAAGACTAACCATGGGATCATAGGATCAAACAATGATATGGTTAAGTCTAATTTTTCAAAACTTTATCATCTATTACAAGTTATGATAAGATAAGATAGTGATCGTTAGGGATTTATGATAAGTATTAAATATTTTATAATAATTTATTTTTAACATTTATCTTATCATTATCTGTTATGATAAATTAGTTTTCATCACATGAAAATCCTAATTGGTTTCTATCATAACATCCCTAACAACTATGATCATGACAATATGTCAAAATTTTAAATTTTAAATTTTAAATCTTGATTATCATATTATCAAGATAAAATTATTTTAGATTTTAATTATGTCATTTATTATATCAAAATTAAATTCTAAACATGATAGCTTAAATTTTAGACTTTATGATTATATCACACATAAATCATAATTTTTTAATTTTAACATGATTAAATCTAAATAATTCATATTTATTATCATATAATAATATTTTTAAATATTTAATCTAAAATAATATAATTATTTTAGATTTTAATCATGTTATTTATCATGTCAAAAATCAAATTCTAAACATGATATCTTAAATTTTAGACTTTATGATTATGTCACACATAAATCATAATTTTTAATTTTAACATGATTACATCTAAATAATTCATGTTTATTGTCATATAATAAATTTTTTAAGTATTTAATCTAAAATAATATAATTATTTTAGATTTTAATCATGTTATTTATCATGTCAAAATCAAATTCTAAACATGATATCTTAAATTTTAGACTTTATGATTATGTCAAACATAAATCATAATTTTTAATTTTAACATGATTAAATCTAAATAATTCACATTTATTATCATATAATAAAAATTTTAAATATTTAATCTAAAATAATATAACTATTTTAGATTTTAATCATGTTATTTATTATGTCAAAATTAAATTCTAAACATTATATCTTAAATTTTAGCCTTTATGATTATGTCACACATAAATCATAATTTTTAATTTTTAACATGATTAAATATAAATAATTTATTTTATTATCATATAATAAACTTTTTAAATTTTTAATTTTCAACATATGGCAAGATTTGTATTTTACATCGTATGTAAAATTTAGATCTATTGCATATAAAAACTAGAATTTAAGTAATTTTTTAAATTAACTGAATTGAAAGCCTGAGGTGGCTCTAATACCACTTGTTGAAAATTTTGTATATTTTTAATGAAACAAATTCATATATAATGCAGTGAAAGATAAAATAAATATGAATTTAATTCTCAAAGCCCAATATCCTAAGAAAACAGATTCAGTTAATGAAAAATAATGCATGATTAAATAATAAATCATACCTGTATTCTTTATTGAGGATGAAGACTGATGAAGCCGATAAATGATTTGCCACTAGCCGTTCATGCATTCAACCTCTAATGGTGATCCACACGGAGATCTTTGGATGATGTCCTCCAGGATTGGATGATGACCTTTTAACGAGGGTGCTAGCACCTTTTTTCTTCTTCAGTTGATTTTTTAAATCAAGAGAGAGAATAATTTTTTGATCAAGATCAAATCTTGATCAATCAAGAGAAAAGATTTCTTGATCAATATTAAATCTTGATCTATTAAGAAAGAAAAGATTTCTTGATCAAGATCAAATCTTGATCAACCAAGAGAAGAAAAAGCCTTCTTTCAACCTACCCAAGAGAGTATGAGCGAATGAGAGAGAGTAGCTTTCAACCCATCCAAGAGAGAAAAAGGACTCTAGAGAGCGAAAGTGGAGTTTGAGCATCCAATAGAGAGAAAGGAGGAGTTAGGCGCATGTTTCCAAAGGAGTGTCTCTCTCCTTTTTCACATGAAGAGAAGGTTGTGGGTTCCATAAAAAGAAGGTTTTGTTCCAACCACCTAATTTTGCAACCATATTAGGTTGATAACAAAATATCCTAACAAATTTAGGATATTTTTATCATGATCATGTTTGGATTATAACTACCAAACCGCATTCCTAAAAAATAAAAAATGTGTTATCCCATGAAACCAATGTCCCAACCTTGGATTTGGCTTCATGATGATGTCCCAAATCATGAGTGTTCCCTCCTCCATGACATTGAGATGGATCATACCCATTACATGGGCATGGATCCATCCTCCACATGGCATAATCTCAGCCCTTGGTTTAATTGGGTTTTCATAAATCAAATCATGCCATCATATGGACCAATTAAATACCATATTATTAATTTTAATTAATTCAAGCCATCCATAGCCTAATTGGGTATCCAATTAATGGATTTAATATGTACATGACTTGTACAAAAGTCTCTCTTCCTTGGATACAAAATACTTTCCTTTACGATGAATCCTATTCATCAGTTTATTGTTCTCTCATGAAGATTGAGTCAAACCCAATCCTAATTAATTGGTCATCTAATTTGAATTAAGTCTAATTTAATTTTTATTTTAATTTCATCTAAAATCTTCTTAATGCGTGTGACTCATCAGGTCCCTTGACACGTTGAAAATAATCATGTCCCTAATTTTGACCCTAAGGATGTCTTGGTCAATACTTTGTCGAAATCAATTGTTTGATCAAATCAACCCCTTAATCAAATTAAAGAATTCATGATTATAGATCATGTGCGACCTCTAGCAAAGCATCATGACCACTCAAGTATTAAGGGCTTTGTTGACATGGTCATTAACACCTATTTATGAACCGTTACCATACGAGTCAATCCCTTCGTCACATATTTTAGATAATCAGTGGTATATAATATGTAACCCTTTAATTGATCTTTGTTTACTTAATATCAGAAAAAATTAACTCACATGAATTGAATCTTTGAAATCATTTCGAATTCCAACTCAACCTTGCAAGGATTTAATAGTCAATTCTATCCATTAAGTGGCCGTGGGATATACCCTCTCTATCAAGGAAGATGAATCTTATCTTGATCAAATATCACCTTCATGTGCTTCATGTTATACCCAACTGACACTATATTTGTCATCCGTGGCTAGAGTGATATTTGCATGTCGTCAAAGCATGACATTTTATACATAAGGTGCAATGAAGATATCAAGTCAAAGGTGTTAGTGTGTGCCCTAGATCCAATTGGATAAGATGCTAGTTTGTACACATTTCTTTATGAATGCAAATCAAATTTATTGGTTTCTTTATCTATCCAGGTATTTTTCATATATATATTAGATATATTTTTCCTGTGAGATAAAGTCCAAAAGAATGCGAAAAGTGCATATGAAATTTGTAATAGAGATTACAAATTGTGAGATCCAAAATTGCACATTATGGTTCGATTCTTTAAACTTCCCTAGTCGATGCGTAGACAGGATTGGACACTGTCGAACGCCGTTGAGACTAGCACACATTGCATATCTTCACCCTTGTGGTGTGCAGCTGATCTTGCAAGCTGAAGTATGAAGATACTTGGATATGGTGTGTGGATATTCGTTATTGTAACGATACATTGGATGACCCGCACAGAGATCCCATATGGATATTCTATATAGTGTCGATGGTTGATCTTTGATGACGGTGGTGCGAGTGATCCTTTGACTTAAGATCTTCATTGCACCTTATGTATGGAATATCATGCTTTGACGACATGCAAACGTCGCTTTAGCCACGGATGGCAAATATGGTGTTGATTGGGTATGATATGAAGCACATGAAGGTGGTGTTTGATCAAGACATGATTCGTCTCCCTTGATAGAAAGGGTTATATCCCACGGCCACTTGATGGATTAAATTGACTGTTAAATCCTTGTAAGGTTGAGTTGGAATTCGAAATAGTTTCGAAGTTCTAATGAGTCAATTTTTTTGAGATCAAGTAAACAAAGATCAATTATATGTTGACACATTTCATACCACTGATTGATCTGAGATATGTGACGAAGGGATTGAATCATACGGTAACCGTTCATGGACAGGTGTTGATGGCCACATCAACAAACCCTTAACACTTGGGTGGTCATGATGCTTTGCTAGAGGCCGCTCATGATCTATAATCATGGATTCTTTAACTTAATCAAAGAGTTGATTTGGTTAAAGAATTGACTTGGACAAGGTGTTGATCAAGTCATCCTTAGGGTCAATATTAGGGGCATGATTATTACCAACGTGTCAAGGGACCTAATGGGTCACACGCATTAAGAAGATTTTGGATGAAGTTAAAATGGAAATTAAGTTGGACTTAATTCAAATCAGATAACCAATAAATTAGGATTGGGTTTGACTCAATCTTAATGAGAGAACATGAAATTGATGAATAAGATTCATTATAGAGAAAAGAATTTTTTGTTCAAAAGAGAGACCTTTTGTACATGAGATGTACATATGAAATCCATTAATTAGGCTTGATCCATGTGATGGATGGCTTAGATTAATTGAGATTAATAATATGGTATTTAATTGGATCCATATGATAGCATGATTTGATTCATGAAAACCCAATTAAACCGAGGGCTGAGATCGTGCCACATGGAGGATGGATCCATGCCCATGTGATGGACATGACCCATCTCCACGTCATGGAGGAGTGAACCCCATGATTTGGGGCGTTCTCATGAAGTCAAATTCAAGGTTGCGACGTTGGTTTCATGGGATAACCAATTT
The DNA here is from genome assembly GCA_900491605.1 of Calamus simplicifolius. Lineage (NCBI taxonomy): Eukaryota > Viridiplantae > Streptophyta > Magnoliopsida > Arecales > Arecaceae > Calamus > Calamus simplicifolius. The sequence continues at coordinate 658,846 of UESW01004327.1, read as the reverse complement.
CCTAATTTTTAGGGACGTGGTTTGGTGGTTGTAATCTTAACATTATCATGATAGCAAATATCCTAAATTTGTTAGGATAATTGTTATCAACTTGATAAGGTTGAATGGTTAGGTGGTTGTGATAAAATCCCTTTTTTTAATGGAACCACACAACCTTCTTTTCATGTATAAAAGGGAGAGAAATATCCCCTTCGAGAAAAAAACTAAACTCCTCTCTTCTCTCTCTTAGATGCCTAACACCTCCTTTCTCTCTCTAGGACATCCCTTTCTCTCTCTTGATTGATCAAGATTTGATCTTGATCAAGAAATTCTTTTTTGATTTGAAAAATCAATAGATAAGAAAAGAGGCGCTAGCACCCCTCGCAAGAAGGTTATCATCCAATCCTGAGAGGATATCATCCAAAGATCTAGGTTATCATCCAATCCTGAGAGGACATCATCCAAAGATCTTCGCATGGATCATCATTAGAGGCCGACGCATGGACGGCTATGGTAAATCATTTACCGGCTTCATCGGGCATCATCCCCAATAAAGAACACAGGTATGATCTATTAAAATAATCATGTGTTATTTCTTGTTAACTGAATTTGTTCCCTGGGGATCTTGAGCTTTGGAATTAAATTCGTATTTATTTTTATTTTCCGCTGCGTGTTATATGAATTTGATTCATATATAACATACAAAATTTCCAACAGTGGTATCAGAGCCACCTCAGGCTTTAAATTCAGTTAATTTGATAGATTACCTGAGTTCTAGTTTTTATAAACATATATCTAAATTTTACATGCGATGTATAATAGAAATAATTATATTGATGAAGATTAAATATTTAATAAGTTTATTATATGATAATAAACATGAATTATTTAGATTTGATCATGTTAAAAAATTAAAAATTATGATTTATGTGTGACATAATCATAAAGGCTGAAATTTAACATATCATGTTTAGAATTTAATTTTGACATGATAAATAACATGATTAAAATCTGAAATAATTATATTGATGAAGATTAAATATTTAATAAGTTTATTATATGATAATAAATATGAATTATTTAGATTTGATCATGTTAAAAATTAAAAACTATGATTTATGTGTGACATAATCATAAAGGCTAAATTTAACATATCATGTTTAGAATTTAATTTTGACATGATAAATAACATGATTAAAATCTAAAATAATTATATTGATGAAGATTAAATATTTAATAAGTTTCTTATATGATAATAAATGTGAATTATTTGGATTTGATCATGTTAAAAATTAAAAAAATTATGATTTATGTGTGATATAATCATAAAGGCTGAAATTTAACATATCATGTTTAGAATTTAATTTTGACATGATAAATAACATGTTTAAAATCTAAAATAATTATATCATGATAACATGATAATCAAGATTAAAATTAAAATTTTAAATTTTGACATGTTATCATGTTAGGGATGTTATGATAGAGACCAATTAGGATTTTTATATGATGAAAACAAATTTATCATAACAGATAATGATAAGACAAATATTTAAAATAAATTGTTATAAAATATTTGACACTTATCATAAATCCCTAAAGATCACTATCTTATCTTATCATAATGTGTAATAGATGATAAGGTTTAGGAAAAATTAGATTTAACCATATCATTGTTTGATCCTATGATTCCATAATTGATCAAATCAATTGGGCTTAACTATATTGGTGTCTAGAAAGGTGCGATCATGGTTTTTAATTGCTCTGTTCGCTGCCTGGGAAAACCCATACAATGGGATCGAAGGGTATGCTAAATAGGACCCCATTGATCAGCTGATCTAGCCATTGTTAAGGAAAGCTCTTAATTGATCAGATTAATTAAGGTTAATCAGGATGGTAGCAATTGATTTGATCACATGATTAGGGTTCCCATATTAGATAGTGATCAGGATCCTAATTTGATTAAGAGTCCCAATCATAAGATTGGATCTTATGAAATTTAGGTTAATTGAAATTAATCTAAAATTCACATATAGGATATGTAACCTAGCATGATACAAATGTTGTACATGCATGATGGGACCTAAATGCGCTAAATCCCTCCACGAATATTAAGTCATTAGCCTTCCATTATTCACATAATACAAAATCATTAGGGCATGAGATTTGTTGTGCCATAGCCAAGATGAAGTGAACCTATGAGGAGTTGATTGGGGAACAATGGGTTGACTTAACTAGGTTAGCTGGCATAATTGGCCATAGTCAGGGTCAGTCTAATCTAGAGGCAATGTTTAGGGTGATCAAATCAGATGTGATTGATAAGGCAATGTCCCCTAAATGATCTAGGAGTCACATTTGATGTGATTGATACAAATCTACCTAATTTGGCTTACTAAGATTTGTTGTGCCATAGCCAAGGTCAAGGTAAGTCAATTTAAGGGTCCTAGCCCACTAGAAAATTATTTGATAATTTTTTGAGATTAATAGAGAGGGCTATTGAGCTCGATAAAATAGTGGGAGTAATCGATTTAATTAAAAATTTTTAAAATTACCATATTAAATCGATGATTTGCATTCATAATAATTGACTCGTTCTATTTTCTTCATAGTTGTAAGAGACACCATGAGTGTGAACATTAACCTTAGAGGTATCCTAGAATCCAACAAGTTAACCAGACCTAATTTTCCTGATTGGCTAAGGAATATCAAGATCGTTCTACGATATGAGAAAATCCTATATGTCCTTGATGAGGCAGCACCAGAGGTCTCACCTGCGGATGCTCCAACTGAAGTTCTTCTGGCATACAATTGACATAGAGATGTTGAAGAGATGGCCACATGCTTGATGTTGGCATCTATGTCACCAGATCTTCAAAAATAGCATGAGCATTTAAATGCTCACGAGATTTTGTTGCACCTGCAAGAGTTGTTTGATGCACAATCTCGCTATGAGAGGTTTCAGACCTCCAAAGAGCTTTCAGTGCAAAACGACTGAGGGTTCATCAGTAAGTGAACACGTGCTAAGATGATCAATTTAATTGAGAAGTTAGCATGATTAGGTTTTCTAATGGACCATGAACTGAGTATTGACTTAGTTTTATAGTCATTGCCTCCTAGCTATTCGCATTTTGTGTTAAATTTCAACATAAACAGGCTTGAGACTACATTGCCAGAGCTTGCAAATATGCTGACTAATGCTGAGCCTAGCATCAAAAAGCAAATAAAAGGCATTAAGAAGAATATAGCCAAGAAGGATGTAGCCAAAGGAAAATGTCACTTCTGTGGCAAGGATGGGCACTGGAAGCATAACTGCAGGGTTTATCGGGTCTACATCATGTGCGTATATAATTGAGATGTTTTCTTCTATTACTTTTTATTCCACTTGGGTATTAGATACCGGTTGTGGGTCTCATATTTGTACTAATATGCAGATGATAAAAAATAGTAGAAGATTGGGGAATGATGAAGTGATCCTACGAATGGAAAATGGAGCAAAGGTTGCTGCATTAGCCATAGGAATTTGTTCTTTATCTTTGCCCACAGGGCTTGAAATAGAACTTAGTAATTGTTACTTTGTGTCGAACATAACAAAGAATATCATATCCATTTTATGTTTAGTAATGAATGGGTATTCTTTTAAAATTAGAAATAATTGTATTTCTATTTTTCGGAACAAAATGTTATTTGGTTCTGCTGAATTGTTCAACAGAATTTATATTCTTAATCTTCAAGCCCCTATTCTCAATATTGAATCAAAAAGATTAAAATCAAATAATTCTAGGGATTCATACCTATGGCATTGTCGTTTAGGCCATATAAATGAAACTTGTTTAACGAAGTTACATAAAGATGGATACTTGGGCTCATTCGATTGGGAATCGATTGAGGAATGCGAGTCATGCTTACTTGGCAAGATGACCAAGTCACCTTTTACCGAAAAAGGCGAGCGAGCAACTGAATGTTTGGGTTTAGTACATTCGGATGTATGTGGACCCATCAACATTCAAGCCATGGGAGGTTTTTCTTATTTCATCATGTTCATAGATGACCATAGTAGATATGGTTATGTATATCTGATGAAGCACAAATCTGAAGCCTTTGAAAAGTTTAAAGAATTTAGATGTGAAGTACAAAAACAAACTGACAAAAGTATTAAGATACTTTGATCAGATCGAGGTGGTGAATACTTTCGTAGATTATTTGAAGGAGAATGAAATTCTTCCTCAATGGACTCCTTCTGGTACACCACAGCATAATGGTGTATCAGAAAGGAGAAATCGTACACTGTTAGACATGGTACATTCCATGATGAGCCTTGTAGATCTTCCAAAAATGTTTTGGGGTTATGCGCTAGAAACTGCGAATATACCTTAAATCGAGTTCCATCTAAATCGGTCAACTCCACTCCATATGACATACGGTGTGGAAAGAAACCATCCCTTAATCATTTGGGGCTGTTACGCTTATGTGAAGCGTAATGAATCAGACAAGCTTTAAGCTAGATCTGATATATACAATTTTGTGGGATATCCAAAACAAACAAAAGGATATTACTTCTACCATCCTCTCGAGCAAAAGGTGTTTATCTTGAGAAATGCTTCATTTTTAGAAAATGAGATAATTTCAAAGGATAGTGGGAGTAAGATTGAACTTAGTGAAGCTCAAGAACCACAAATTGATAAAGACCGATTAGATAGAATGGAGCACATGCCGAATGCAGTGGGAGTTGAGCTGGAGACTCAACCCACATTCAGGCAGACGTTGCATGAAAAGCAACAAGTGGCTCCAAGTACACACCAGCTACGTAGATCTAGTAGGACAATTCACATCGCTAAGATATATGCATTTCTTATAGAGGATGATGAGCCTACCAACTACAAGAAGGCAATGTCTGACATTAACTCCAAGAGATGGCTTAAGGCCATGAAATCTAAAATGGACTCCATGTATGACAATCAGGTATGGACCTTGGTTGATCCACCTGAAGGGGTAAAACCCATTGGGTGCAAATGGGTTTTCAAGAAGAAGACCGACATGGATGGTAATGTGATTACCTATAAGGCAAGGCTAGTTGCAAAAGGTTACAAGCAAAGACAAGGTGTTGACTTTGATGAAACCTTTTCACCTGTAGCCATGCATAAGTCCATAAGGATTTTTCTTGCAATAGCAGCATATTTTGACTATAAGATCTGGCAGATAGATGTTAAGACTGCCTTCCTAAATGAAAATTTATAGGAGGATGTGTATATGACACAACTAGAGGGTTTTGAATCCATAGATCCCAAGAAAGTGTGCAAGCTACAAAGGTCTATTTATGGACTTAAGCAAGCCTCTAAAAGTTGGAACATCCGATTTGATGTGACAATCAAAGAGTTTGATTTTATCAAAAATGAGGATGATCCATGTGTGTACAAGAAGGTTTGTGGGAGTGATATTGTTTTCTTGATATTTGTTGGCCCAGATGACAACCCAAGAGGGGGGGGGGGGGGGGGGGTGAATTGGGTTCCTTAAAAAATTAGCCTTTTAAATAGTTTGCTTTAAGATGAATGAAGGCAATAGCAATGTAAATACAAAGTGCAGTGAATAAAACAGAGATAGAGAAAGAGTCAATGAAAGCACGGCAAACACAAGGATTTTATAGTGGTTCGGTGTATCCAACACCTACGTCCACTCCCAAGATTCACTTGGGTCCACACTATAATCTTCCTTGATTACAGCAGAGTTGTTTTACAAGCTCACAACTCAAACTTGTTGTTTTCCCGGGATCACAACGAACCCAGCTGGTTTTCAAGGGCTCACCAGCACAAAAACCCTAACCCAAGCTATACCAAGCTTGTACCGAGGTAAGACTACCTCCACTAGTTCAATCCCCCAGATTGAACTAGACACAAAGAATAGAAATATATTTTTCATTACAAGCTCCTTAATGAGCATAAACAAAATAAGAATAAAGTTTAGAAAAGCCTGATTTGCAGTTGGTTGGCTTTTGAGCTTTTCTTCTTTTCTTCTTTTCCTCAACTCCTTTGAAGTGTAGAATCGGGCCTCAGCTCGGATTCTTCACGGAATGAACGTTGGAGTTGATTTGAGCTTTTCCTCTTTTCTTTGAGTGTTGAAAATCACTTGAGATGCTCTTGAATAGCTCTTGGATTTTCTTCTGAAGCTTCCTTGGATTGTTGAGCTTGAGCACAGAAGGAGCTTCCTTTGATTTCACTCTTTTTCTTTCACTCTATTTTGAATCTCGGATTTTTTCAAATGAAGCTCTGTTTTTCGATTTTTTTTCTTCTTTTCTCTTGAAGTGAATATCTCTCTATTTGTATATTTTGATTTGAAAATGGCTTCTCTATTTATAGATTCTGCAAAAATATAGCCGTTAGAAACAAAGAAAAATAGCCGTTAATTAAAAATCTTACCGTTGACGCTGAGTTGGCATTCGGAAAAATTTCGCCCAGATTTGCTGGAGTCGACTCCTGCTTTCCGAGTCGGCTCGAAGATACCAAAAATAGAAATACTCAGAAAGTCAAAGGGTCGACTCATCAAAAATAAAGTGTCGACTCCTGACAGTCGGGGGTCGACTCATGAAAAGTTGGGGGTCGACTCGCGAAGTGCTCAGAAAAACACACCTCTGGTGTCTGAGCGGAGTCGACTCACACAGTCATGGAGTCGGCTCGACAGAATCGGGGGTCGACTCATGAAATCACAGGGGTCGACTCGAGACAGACAGTCATTTCTGTATTCTGAGTGGAGTCGACTCTGAAACTCTAGAGTCGGCTCCGGAACGTATCAAAAATCAGAGAATTTTCTGATTGACTTGAAATTCGTTCCAGATTCATTTTAAATCAAATTTTTGACTTGAATATAATAAAATTGACATTAGGAATCAATTCAAGAAATGTTCCAAAAACTCATTGATTATAATATGAAGTATAAAATTTCTTTTTGAAAGCTTAAACATGGAGCTTGAAGTTACTTTCAAATTGATTAAAGTTATACTTTAACATTCTCATTCATTGTTCTAAATAAATTCATTGTTCATGTAAATAAACTCATTACATCTTTTAATATACTCATGGCTTTTGGTAATCATCAAAATCAATAAGATTGGGGCAATAATTCTCAACAATCTCCCCAACAATCTCCCCCTTTTTGATGATGACAAAAACATTGAGTTTATGCATGATTGATTAAGAATTTATTTTATTTTCATAGTTAGGCTTAGGCTCCCCCTGAATGAGGTAGCTCCCCCTATGAAACTCAAATAAATATCCCATTCATTAAATTATTTATCTCATTCATTCAATCATTTTAATATCTTTTGATTAATCAATTTCTCATGCATATACAGTTATAAAACTATAAAACTCTCCCCCTTTTTTGTTATCAACAAAAAGGTAGAGAGCATCAAACATAATCATTCATTCATTCATTCAAGATTTGATTTAACAAAATCTTCATTCATTGATAAAAGGAAGAAATACATTAAACTCAGATTACATTGACAATCAAAATAGACTTTTCATTACATCAAAGTATAAAATGTAAAACATAATATAAACTTCATTACATTGTAAGGACTAAGTATCTAATACATCAAAAGTGAGTCCTTACAATCCTAGTCAAATGATCTATTATATTTTTCATTCCATCTGTTTGTATCTTCACATAGTCCTTCAGTCTTTCATCACAAAAGTGCAAGCAGTCAAAATTTTATCTTGGAGTTCAGCATTGCATTTAGCATATGTTTCACCATCTCCGCAGACGTCTTTAAGTTCTTCAAATATGTTCTTAGGTCTCCACTTAAAGACTCAGATGAAGTGCTAAGAGTTGATTCTATCTTGGTGATCCGGTCATCCAAAGAGTAAAGAGTTTCCTTGAGATTCATAAACTTTTTTCAAACTCTGATTTTAATTTATCTGACTGATCATCAAGAAGGCCTTTAAGCTGCTTAACTGAAGTTCTGTGAAGCCAACAGATGAAGATGATGCTTGATCAAATAACGGAGCAGGGGTAGGGGCAGGAGCAGGAATAGGAGAGCTCGGGGGCAGGCGAAGAATGTCTAACTGATGGTCCGGTGCCTCAGTGTCCAGGCTCTATCTTCCATCAAACCTTTCCTTTCCCATCTCCATTTCTCTTCACAAAACCCATTCTATGTATAGTGGCCAAACTGTAAAATCAGTGTGTCTCAAGTTCCTCATTGGCTCACTATCTGAAATGACAATCCCTTGGCTTTGAAAATTTAGTAAGAATCATGCCATAGGGTAAACTTGATTTTCTCTTACCTCCACAGTCAGCAATATACCATAAATCATACTGGAAGGTTAATGGGTTTAAGTCACAATTGCATCCATTACAAAAATATCTCTTTCAGAAACATAATCAAATCTCCCAATCTTGGGGAAAAGGATTCTACTACAGATGTTGTGGAGAAGTCTCAATTCTAAGGATAACTGATTAGCAAAAACTTCCTCAAAACCGA